>JAODUD010000045.1:7895262-7913826 GCA_026784285.1 Stomatorhinus walkeri
TTTTGGGGGGGGGGGGGGGGGCCTTGTGCTGTGTGCTGCTCACTATATTCCCAACCTCCTTGAGAATCTGATGAAGATTCAAGAAACAACTGGAAGATGGATGAATAGTCATCCAAGGATTCTTTTGAGCAAACTTCCCAATTATTTGTAATTGCAGTAATACAGAATTTCAATCTCCCATTTTCTGTTTCCCACTGTAAAGTCCTACTTCCGAAAGCAACAACTTGATTAGGTTTTGTACATTTCCAACTTGGATAATAAAAAATAAAATTCAGAAGAAGTGTTACATAGACCCTGGGTGTGCTAGTGTGGTGATGTGAAGGTATCTGATTGGGCACGCCTACCCACATGGCACGAATTAATAGTAGAATGTGACCCCAACTTATAAGAAGATGGAATTTTGGGGATGCACTTTGCATTTTGGAATCCACTCCCCATTCCATTGTTCTTTGCTGGTGACACTTCCATATTCCACTGTGAAGTCTGGGCACCTGGACATTTCTCAGCTTTTAGCACTGACTGCTACTTTGCTTGTGGAATATCCAGCCACTGCAATGAGAGCTTAGGACCATAATAAGGTTTTTATTTTATTGATATTTTTAATATTATGTATTTATGCCCCCCCTCCTTCCCTATGGCATTGGTTTCTTCCAAAGATCACAAGAGCAGGTACACATCCACACACGGAACTCTTTCGCAGTAGTGTGCTGTTGAAGTTGTTAGCAGAGCATCAAACTCTTTTTCAAATGTGTATGAAAATATAGGCATAGTTTGTTTTGCAAGATAGTTGGCTAGTAACAGCTAAAGTTAACCATCCCTCAATCCAGTTTAGCCTTCTAGCTCAGCAGCTGGTCATGACTTGTGATAATATAGCATCCCATTTAATATTGGTAGAAGAGAGCTGTGTGAATATTATTAGTGAGTTGATTTTACCACCACAATCACAGGCTGTAGTTTGCAAAACGCTGAATTCAATTTATTATCTCCTGGTCAAGATGCAGCAGAAAATATCAGCATATAGATTTCCCTGTAGAGCCTGTCTAGGGGTAGAGGCCGTAACAGAAAGCGAAGGGAAAAGAGTCTGACAAAGCACACAAATAAACAAAAGGCTATTTTTTTTTAAAAACTATAAACACAAAAACACACACTTATCCCCACAAAACCCAAATTTCTGGAACAAATTAGACACTTGTCAGACCTGTTCTCGATTAATAATCATGCAGCCGAGCCTGCTCTTTGGCTCTGAGCCGAGTGGTAATGTATCGCGTCCTTATTTAAACAGAGCGAAGAGCATAATTGCCCACTGCAGTCACTGTCATTGCTCTTAAGTCAATTCATATTTCAGGTTTCTGTGTGCTGTTATGGTCCATGCACAGGGTGAGTGATGTAAATTTAATAGAGATGGGAGAACGTAGTCTTGTGAATCTTTTGAAGCACCTTCCTGGTTGTGTCGTAAAAAGATTCAAAGCTTGAAAACAATTAGCACAGTGACACCTAGTGGTAAATAAAAACATCAGCCATTTCCTTGAAACTGCAAAGGAAAGAGGTACACTTTATGTTTCTTCATACAATCCGTGCAACAAATGTGAGGACAATTAAATGTTTATGGAAATACTACCTATGAAAATATGTAAATGAATGTGTGTGAGGTTGTTTATTCAAAAATAATTCATATTCATCTTCCGTGTGAAAGGAGGTCCACATGTCTGTTACATTAACTGCTGGGATGTTCTGTAACTCAGCAAGGCCTTCTTTTTGGTGTTGCCCTGCTAATTTTCAAACATAGCCTTTATTGCCTTCCTACTAGGGATGTTATTGGTAGGATACACACATATCATTGAAGCAAGTTACAACTGACAGCCTGTTAAGCATTTAAAGATCTCATGCTGAATCACCTGTCTGTATGAAGTAAAATATACTAATTATGACAATCATTGTGCATCTTAATAATTCTTAAATATTTAAATCCACGCTGTAAAAGTGTATGTGTGTGTGTGTGCACATGATGTGCACATGTGTATGTGTGTGTGTGATGTGCACATGTGTGTGTGTGTCAAGATCAGTGCTCTTCTGGCTCTCCCCCATGTGTCTTATTTTGGCCAGCAGTCATTCCTGAAGCGGCTGGGATGAAAATCAGCACCTCCAAATCTGAGACCATGGTCCTCAGCCGGAAAAGGGTGGAGTGCTCTCTCCAGGTCGGGGAGGGAGTTCTTCCCCAAGTGGATGAGTTATAGTATCTCGGGGTCTTGTTCACGAGTGAGGGAAGGATGGAGCGGGAGATCGACAGGCGGATGGGTGCGGCGTCGGCAGTGATGCTGCATCGGTCTGTCATGGTGAAAATGGAGCTGATCCAAAAGGCAAAGTTCTCGATTTACCAGTCAATCTACATTCCTACGATCAGTTATGGTCATGAGCTGTGGGTAGTAACCGAAAGAACGAGGTCGCGAGTACAAGTGGCCGAAATGGGTTTCCTCTGCAGAGTGGCTGGGCTCTCCCTTAGAGATAGGGTGAGGAGCTCAGTCATTTGGGAGCCGCTGCTCCTCCGCATCGAAAGCGAAGGATGCCTCCTGGACGCCTCCCTGGTGAGGTGTTCCCGGCATGTCCCACTGGGAGGAGGCCCTGGGGAAGACCCAGGACACGCTGGAGGGACTATGTCCCCTGGCTGGCCTGGTAACGCCTCGGAATTCCCCCGGAGGAGCTGGACGAAGTGGCCGGGGAGAGGGAAGTCTGGGTTTCTTTGCTTAGACTGCTGCCCCCATGACCCGACCAGAAAAGCAGTAGATGATGGATAGATGGATGGATGGCTTTATGTATACTGCTTTTCCCATGTCCACATAGTCCATCACTAAATCTCTAAATGGTTCCTCAGGAACTGGAATGTGCTCTATTGGGACCATAATTGCTTTGCCCACATTATTTTTAATGCACACCTCACATTCTGACAGCCTTGCGTCCACCAATGCTTGCAGCCATGGTGCCCAGAAACCTAATTATAGTATAATTTATAAAACCAGAAAATGCCCAGAAACCTAATTATAAAGTATAATTTTCTGCATCCCCCATTGTGCAATGGTCAAGACCATGCACATCTGTCATCAAGATGGTCACCAGTGCAGAGGTGCAACCAAAAGTCCCTCGTGGTTGCAAAAAAATCCATAGAGACCTCATAAGGGCCAGCATGCACCTGCAGGGCTACCAGATCAGAGACAGTAAAGTCCGGCTGTACAGTCACCATAGGCAAATGTTTAGGACGCATCATTGCATGAAGTGACTCCAAAATCTGATTCTGATGCTGAATGGGTCAGCCATCGCTTTTGCAAAACCCCCTCTGCTTCCAGACTGCCCATATGGTATACAGCATATGCGTAAGCAGAGTCTGTGTAGATTGTAACTATCTTATGCTGTCTTTGCCAGCACGCTGCAGTCAATGCCTTTAGCTCTGCCAATTGAGCTGAACATGACTGCACCGCTGGCTCTGAAACGATAGTGTAAAAATCATCACCCTGAGTCTGAATTACAGCAAACCCAGCCTTCAAGGCGTCTCCATTTCTCCAGCACGAGTCATCCACAAACAAAACCACGTCACTATTTACAATGGGAGAGCACTTCAGGTCAGGCCTCAGTTTAGTGTAAACCAAAGATTCCGCCACACACTCATGTGACTGCCCCTCGTCCTCCAGGGGAATGCTATCCACAGGGTTCACTGTAGTACAGCGCTTTGTTGTCAAATCCAGGTACGTGAGAAAGGCTAAGTACGCTAGCTGCCGTGCCAGGGTCAACACAAACTTGCCTTTGTCTATGAGGCTCGCCACCTTATGTGAAGTATAAATTGTCACTGGAAAACCCATTGTGATGGCAGTGGCCTTTTCATAGGCTAAATGGGCAGCCACCACACCCTGGAAACAGCGTGGGTATCCCTGATCCACATTGTCTAGCTTCATGCTGTAGTCTGCCAATGGCTGCTTCTGCCTGCCAGGACACAAGTCCCGAGTCAGCAGGGCCGTCCCAAAGCCGTCCTTCCTGTTCCCGACATACAGATAAAACGGCTTGGTGTAGTCTGGGAGGCCCAGGGCAGGTGCACTCTGCAGCTCCTTCTTGATGGAGTCAAATGCAACTGAGGTCTCATTAGTCCAAATTAATAGCCAAATTAAGGCTCTACTGTCCACTGAGCATCTCTACGCCCCCCCTGTACATTTTGTCTATATGCAGCTGACACAAAGCATCTCTGCCTAACAGATTCACTGGAATATGTTCTGATATTAGTATGGGCATATTTACATTGTTGTCCCCTATCTGAATCTGCATTGGAGCAGATTTAGAAATATACTGCGCTTGTACTGAGAATCCTATGATCCTAACCGTTTCAGCGGACCAGAGGATATGACCGACATCTTTTAGTCCTACACAAGCGTAAGTGGCTACAGTGTCTATCATCATTGATATTACCATTTATTTAAACCAGCAGCACCAGCTCAGCCTCAGACCCCTTACTCAACATTGGCATCTGAGGTCCCTCTTTAGGATTATTTGAGCATCCCTAAAATAAACATCCCTGGGCCCAAGGGTTGATCGGGCCCTGTGGTCAGCTATGCTGCAACTGCAGATTGACATTCCTGCCACTATTTGGCATTGGGCCCACAGGGCGTCTCGGGCTCTCCCCCGGAAAGGGTGGATTTGGGCAGACGCTGCAACATTTCACAACATAATCACAACATTTCACCATTATTTTAAGATTTGTCAAAGTTCTAAACTTACCTGCCAGCACTTCCACTACTGTCAGTGACTTTCTATGGAAATGCACAGATGCTTTGTCCAGGACCTCTGCTAACTTGGTCCATTCCAATTTTAGTCTTAACCTTTCTCAATTCTGGGGTACTTATTTCTGCTTTATACACCTTGATATTCAACTTATCCATCAAATATATATGTGCTCTTCCTCTGACTCAGCCCAAAATTGCATATATAGCCATTCATCCTGCTTCTGCATAATATTTCCCCATTAAACTAAAGGCTCTTCAGGCCCAGTTTCTCTCAGCATACCAGTCTGATCCAGCAGACCTTTAAAATCAGCACAGTTTTTAATACTTAGGCTCTCTTTGGCCTTGTTACTTTACCAATAAGTTTGTTTGCAACTCAACAGAACCTTTGCTTAAAACAATTCCTTTGCAACTTAACAATATCTTTGTATCACGACGTAACAGCACTTTTCCCCACAACTTAAAATCATGGGCCCCTCCCTTAGGGCAACCTAACCCTTACTTTATCAAAACAAAGAGACCCCCCTCTCTTAGGGCAATGTCTCCAACTCACACTGATTCAAGAACCTGCAGCACAGTGGCCCTCTCTCAGGGCATTACCTTTATTACTAATCACTTTTAAAACCTTCAAAGCCTTTGTGCTTTGAGGCAGTGTCTCAAAACCTCAGATTAAACTGTCCCCTCTTTCAGGGCTCGTTTCTCTGGGGCAATATCCACACGTGACCCTTCTGGTAAGGATTTCTCTCACACCACACACACTGAGCACACTGTATACTACACAAGTGGCTCTCTCCTTTCCTTAGTTCTTTTAGTCAGCGAGCGCCCTTACCAGGAGGCTCTGCCTGGCTGCATATGTTCCCCAAGACACCCCCGTCTCCATCTCCCTATTCTACTTCCCTATTCTTTTAAGCAATGATAAAAACCTTTCCTTACCTACCTTTAGGGCGTGCTTCTTTGATGCAGACGGGTGTCTCCTGGTTCTCTGCCAGGTGGACGCCTCCCCAGGTCTCTTCTCTGATCTTTATGTTGTGGCTTTTTCCTTCCCCGCCAAATCAGAGGTCAGAAGCCGCTCATGTAGATCCAAATTCAGTCTTTATTGCAACAATGAGGTTACAACCAAGAACGGACACTTGCAAGTATGTGTGATATGTGTTACACCAATTTCTGATTGTTTAACAATATCTTGTCACTTGAGCATCATCATTCCTTCAACATTCACAATCATTGTTTTCTCCCTTAATCCACACCCCTAGGTGATAAGCTTGTCAGAGATTTCTTTTACTGTTTGGTCCCTCGGCCGAACATAATGGTGGCGCGACCGTCTCCACTTGGTTTTTAAAAAATGCTCAGCCGTGAACTTCTGGTGAACTCAGGTGAATCCCTTCAGTAGCAAACCTTGGCAGCTTCAGCCTGTTGCACATTGTCTAATTAGAGGGTTGATAATATATTTGTCCTTCAACATAGTGATAAGGTATGCACTAATAGAGGTGGATGTTCATACATTCAGGGCTAACATAAAATGGCTACCAGAAACTTTGAGGCTAACATCAGGTGTAAATACATACTTAGTTCATTACATTGTGTTGATTACATCATAATGATTACATTGTAATGCTTACATCATGGGTATTTGGCATGCTTTTTAATAATATCATAATGATTATATTTTACGTTGTAGTGTTAAAAAATATTCCATAGTTCCACTAATGCAGCTCAGCTTTAACTATTCAAGGCTCATACAAGACAGACTTGCAAAGTCTCACTTAATGTCCACACCTAGGTATTGAAAAAATAGATGTCGAATTATTATGAGTGTATTTTATAACCATTTTGTCTCTGCAATGGTTTGCCGGTTCGTCGTGACGCGCATGCGCAGAGTGTCCGCTATTCGCTGTCAGTGATCCGTGCGGGGAGCCGAGTCATTCAGCGCTGACTGCAGTGGCATCGACACATACGAAAATGGCGGCCCGAGTAAGTCTTAGTAATCATTTACTAATCCGTAGCAGACTCGGCAATCTAGTCATTTCTTGGCATCGGTATTCATCGGTATTAAATCGGTATTCTGCAGACACGACCGTGTCTTGTTGTTTAGAGAACGTAATCGGTGGATATGTCCGGGACTTACTGCAGACGGGTTACGGTGCACCCGGTATATAGCAAGTCATCTTTAACACTATGCTACGTTTGCTTGCCCTTTTTACATCCTTCAGGATCACAATGAATTCTGTATTTACATAGGCGTTTTGCAGAAAAATCGCTGAACGCGCATTATGTTGAGCTTTAAAATATGCTGCTAGGTAACCTAGAAACAAACTAATGCTGAAAGGATTAGGGGATGGAGACGAGACTGGTGTGTATTTACATACGATGCTTGTTTGACATTTACCAGTTAACGTTTCATGGATCTTAAGGGGAAAAGACATCGTTTGATGTGAATTACCGCATACCCAAATACCGCATATTATATGTTAAAGGTTTAACTAGGCGAGGCGTTGCAGGATTATTCTAATCCTAGGACAATAAATAAATAAATGAATGAATGAATAATACATAAATATGGTAAAAAGAAAGCCATATTTAACCTTGACAGGCCCTAAGGGAATAAAGTTCTTTTCATGCGAGTTTTATTTTATTTGTTTGTGCGTACCTTTTACGTGAACTCGGTGATGTCACCATTACGGTGAAAGCCCTTACATCCGATGTATTACACGGTGTATTAAAATGGTGAAAACGGAGGCTCTAGCGTCTCCTCGTCATGTAAACGTCGCAAAATTGTGGATCACAACTGCAGATCAGCTCTCCACCATCAGGGCTACTGTAGACAGAATCCCAAGGGTTAAGACGCAAGATATTCACTGTATGGGTTTGCTTATTTAAACAACAGTAATAGTTTCCTTAACATCAGTGTCATATTCTGGCAATCATTTAGAAAGCAAACCTCAAGTTTTCGTTCTGGTTTTTCTGGCTTACCAATGGCATATTCTTTGTTGTGATAATTTCATATTAAAAACGTGCGCCATATTATGTAGTAAAAAAAAGGAAAAAAATATTACTCTATGTGTACTAATCCTGACTCGTGTCCGTCCTGGATGTAATGTCAAGTAAGCACTTCAAAAAAAAATACTAGAAAAAGGAATTTAGTGTTATGGAGAGAGTTCAGTGTTTCTGTTAAATCACAGTGATGTGTTACAAAGATATATTGTCATTTTAGGGATGCATATATGCATACTTGCACTCCCCACATTTTTAAGTATCGAACGTTTACATTAAATATACTGTACCTGTCAAAAGAACATCTGCTTGAAACCAGGTTTCTCATTATCTAAACTTTAACCATATAATTACATATTTCATGTTAATAGGCAAGTACATAATGTGTATATGTATTAGGGATATGCATCTTCACTTCTGAGGCGATATGATACACCTCTCAATGCATTACCAACGACCCGATATATTAAAGGTATATATGAAGCATCTACTATTGCGATGCAATTGACTCCTTTTGCGATGCAGTATGATTCGACAAGGCATGATGCGATGCATTACCGGACATGCCTCTAACTTGGGTGAGACTTGGCCAACAGACAGCAGTGGAGTACTGGAGATGTAAGAGTACACTTGAGAAATAGGTTAGAGAGGGGGAATCAATCTAAATATAAAATTATTGGTTATATTAAAATAACCAAATAAATAACAAATAATAATAAAGGCATAGGACTTCTACTAATAAATAATTTTTTTTTTAACCCTGGCTATATGATGCCTCCCGTATCGTTAACTCCAGTGGACAGGGCACACAAGCCCTTTGACCCTCCCGTCAAGGTACTCTGTGTTGTGTTTTGGTATGTTGGTGATGTCGTGTTTGTGGTGACGAGGGTCCTGGCCCAGGTGCGGCACAGTGGCAGCAACTATGGTGAGAGCCTGTCTTAAGTTGTTCTGACCCACCTGGGAGTGCAGTCTGATGGGAGAGGTGGCTGAAGATGAATACTCTCTGGAGGTGAATATGACTTCAACAACAAAATAGAACTAAACATGTGACTGTAGGCCTAAAAAAAATAACAAAGCAAAAACCAAACTTTGAACTGTATTAAAGATTCTTCCTCACTTTCCCATAAACATAAGGACGAGCTGGCGATTCTTCTCCCTTCGCAAACGCAAAGAGAGCTTGCTTTTGCTTGCAGTAGTTTACTATGGGAGGTATTTTCTGCAAAAATGCAATCTCCACTTTGCCATTTAATTTTCAAAGTCAATGCGCAAAAATCCTGCCAAAATGAAATGGCACAATTTGCATTTTAATTTTCTACTCGTGAGTCAGATGCAAAAAAATAAAAAATATAATTAGAAAATCTTTTTGTCTTTTCATTTTCCAATTTGACTTTTCATTTCCTACTTTGCTTTTCATTTTCAAGTTCACAACATGTAAATATATGTTAATTGGAGCATGGGAGTGTGCGGAGCTATGGATCACTGTTGCACTTTCTTAGTGCGTTTGCCAATTCCTTTTGCCTTGTCCACACGTACAAGGGTATATTTTAAAATGTACCTTTTTTATATGTCTTGGGCTTTTGTCCACACATAAACGGCGTCACTGAAAATGGAGCTTTTGCAAAACTTCATCCAGGGTGAAGATTTTAAGAAACTCCGTTTTCAATGTAGACAGGGAAAACGGAGTTTTTGGCTCGTAACGTCAGATTGTGTGCCGTTGTCCACTTTGTTTAACGTCAGAGCGTGCGCCGTTTGTTTGGAGAGTTTGAACAATGGCGGACTTAGCCGAAGTAGTGCTTGTGCTAACCTTACTGACAGGACTTCTTACATGTGTACAGATAAATGTTGAGTCACTGTCGCATTATATTGATCAACACAGGTTTTGGAATGTGCGCCATGGTTTTCAACTTAACAGGACTGGCAATTAGGCTTCTGATTTGCTATCACGGCAGTACTGTTAGAGTTAATGCCGCCTGTTGTTTTGGCATGCTTTTGACAGCGCATTTTAGCGGTTTCATGTGGACAGAAATTTTTTAGAAGACAATGTTCATGTGGACGGGGATTTTTTTTATACGGAGGAGAAAAAACACCATTTAAAAAAATATCTGTGTATGCGTGGACAAGGCATTAGTGTTCCTTGCGCAGGTTCATTCGTGTCGCCCACACTACACACGGTGACTTATTTGCACCTTCCGATTAATTTAGCCTCTGGCTAAAGTTAGCTTCTTATTCGCAGCTTCACTGGTAGGGTTTCCACCTACGATTTGTGATTTGTGGAAATTTATATATGGTCTAATCATAATCTTTTATGAAACCTAATCCTAATATGTCTGTTTACCAATGAAAACCTTGTTATACATATTATATTATATTTTAAACAACCTGTTAACCTAATGAATTTGGACAACATAACACTGACATTCTCCCCTCTTTTCCATGTGTATTTCTTATCCTTTTTGCTACCTGCAGAAGTCCCTGCTGTCCCTCAGTGAATGTTTCAAATTCTAAGCATTATAATTTAAAGTTTAATTTGATATACTGCTTTGAACAAAAGTTGCAAGGGGTAGATTTTTGCATTTGCTTAATACAAAACTGTGGTGCTACTTTCTTTTTGCTTAATTTTCCAGCGCTGCTTTTCCTTCATATTTAACTGATTTTTGGCTAGACACAAAACACGAGTGTTGGAGAACAGTGAGGGGGGGTATTCCACAAAGCAATTTTTTTCATTAGCCAGACTGTCTAATAAGAAGATCCCTTATATCTCCTCCTTTTGGACAGTTTTCACATTTGGCTTAAGTTATCAAGTTAACTGGGAAATTCTGTTTTGTGGAACCCTTGGTTGGGTCTTAGCCATCCACAAAAGTTTTCTCTTTTTGGTCACTCTGTGTTGTATGTTGTAAATCACTTTTTCTTTGACGATGGTGGCTCATCCAATGTTTTGTCGTCTTCCTTGCTCGTCACTTCCCCCATTTCACAAAACCGACAAAATAAATTGAACGTTATTTTCAACTAACGTTAAGTCTAGCTAGCAATTTAAGTCACGCTGGGGTATCATGGGTGTGGATGTGCGGTACCCCGACAGCCCATGCAGTTGCTAGGTAATGAGGTAAGCCTTGTATTGCTGCTACCAATCAAATAATAGCACAGACATGGCTAATTATCGCTGTGTTTAACCAGTTTTTAACTGTTTACGGAAACAGGATTGCATACAAAACATAACCAGGAAGAAAAAATAATAGCAGTTGAAGGAAACCAAGTGAGGTTTTATTTGAAACTACAAAATTCTAATTTAAATGTATATGTAATATTTTCATAAAAGACAGGGATAGCTCATGTCCTAGGAAAGAATATTAATTTTCCAGGACAGTTGCTCAATTACGAGTACAATCCCGGGACAACCGGGAGAGGTGGCAACCCAATGAAAGGGAATGTTTGCGCAGCACATGCTGCAATCTTTACAAGACATTTTGGAAATACAAAATAACAAATGAATAAAAGGTTTACGCTGTAGCATGTATATTTATTTCATATAAGAATTCCACCCTTTAATGAAAGTGGTGGAATTACCCAGTCATAATGTGATTTTTCTTTCGTACCAGTAAACTGGTTGCATGACACTTTGAGCAATTGTACACATTGATTTGAATAAGAAGCCACATTTCCAAATGGAATGTGGAGGTTACAATCGTCTTGGGTAAGGCAAATATGAAATGCATGCCTGCAGTGTACTATGTAACTATAAGGACATTGAAATTAGCCTGGGCCAGATAGGTGTTATAGTCTACCTATCTGGAAACATGGCAGCCTGGGCTAGGCTAATTTCAGTGTTTCCTTACAGTAGCATACCTGCATAAATATGTGTGCTACAGCTTAAAAATTCAATTCACATTTTAGTTCGAATTTTCAAAGCTTCTTAGCTATAAACTGTGCACCATGTGCCGCTGCGAACATTCCCCTTAAGGAAGCTGGGAATAACTTACTTCGTGAAGCTGGAAATGAGTAGTTAACTTTGGCCCTATGACACTTTGCCATTAGTTTGGGCAAAATGGGAGACCATGCTCAAGGAACACAATGACAATGGAATCACCAAACGCACCGAGAAGGCTCAGTAGTGATCCAAAACTCTGGCCAATGCCTGAGAGGGTGCTCACTGCAGCCTGCGGGAAGGGGCGGAGCGAGATATCGTACAATTACCATATAAGGATACAAGATGTAAAGATGGCGGATGATATGGTGTGCATTTTTTGTTTAAACTGTCGTGTCAATTGGTAATTGATGTGGTAATTAAGAGCTGAAGGATTTTAGTGTTTACTAATCTAACTTACAGAATATCTACAAACACTGTGCATACCTTTATGGGATTTTAAGCAGGACACAATGGTATAGAAACACATTAACATTAGGTTTCGAGATTCACTGACACGGGATTAGTAAAATATACACATTAATGCAGTGTCTCCCAACCCAGTCCTCGGGAACCCTGGACTGTCCATATTTTCGCTCCCTCCCATCTCCCAGCCAATCAGGAACACTGAATACCTGGTACAGGCATGCTGGGAGCTGAGAGCAAGCAAAAACGTGGACTATCCGGGGAATGCATTAATATTACTGCTCAAATTATGAGGAACGTTACTAACTACCGGGCACAACCTTACTGTTCACAGTTAGTAATTTTTTAGCAAATTCATGCCAATCTCGACCACCACGGTCTCTTTTGTATATTACAATATTTTAATTTTATTTTCAAGTATTTACAGAAAAAATATATGATGTGAACCATTGTCAGTTATGACTAGGGATGTAACGATACACTCAACTCATGATTCGATGCGATTTTCTCACGATTTTTTAACAGAATGAGCTACAGACAAATTTATAAAAAATATTCCTATCTAAACTCCTTTCTAATTATTCAAAAATAATCCTTCTAAACTGTGCAAAATGTGTCCTCTTCTTAACAGTGCACCTGAAATAGAATAAAATACTGTTTTAAAAAAATCTCAAATCAAAATAAGTAAATTAAAAAAAAATCATCTAATAAATAAACGGTAACACTTTACATTAACTGCACATTCATAAACATCATATATGCATACCTTTACAGCCTAACATCCCTTAACGGCTATAATATACATTAATAACAAACATTATATAATAATAACAAACATTAGAATTGTATAATCATGTAATATTATTAATGTATATTAACGCTGTTAAGGGATGTTAGGATGTGAAGGTGTACTGACATGCTGCTTATGAATGTTCTATTAATGCATTATGAAGGTGCACTAAATGTTCTATAATTGCATAATTAATGCATTATGAAGATACACTTAATATAAAGCATTACCAAATAAATTAGCGCTTGCATGTGCAGCATTTTAGCGTGGTTTGTCCTTTCGCTCTGGCGGTGGTGAATTGAGCTCACTGTGGTGCCAGTGCACATGCTGAAGCATTGAAGCATGTTCGTTGTGCTATTTGTGTATGTTTATCAGTCTTTTACAATGTTTGTTGACCTTGCTCCACTATTTCAGCCACAAGATTTGAACCAGAAACCTTCCAGTAACGACCCACAGAGTCTGACTATACCCCAATTATATATATTTTTGTGGAAGTTTATTCTGTAGATGACTGTGATTCAGTTTGATGCATACTGTATATCTGTATCTGTGTCCATAGGACTGGTACTGGAATGGTTTATAGACGTTGTGAAAGTATTTGTGCTTGTCTGTTGTGTTGGAATGATGTGTCGGTGTAATTGGGTAAGTGTGGTGATATGTCAATTAATGTGTGGTATATATCAATGCATCGAGGCCTCGTGAACTTTGAAGAGGGCAAGGTGGTAGTGCCTATTAAAGGAGATCTTCTGTGTAGATGACCATGGAGTCAAAATTCTTGATAATCATTATATTTATGTGTAATTTAGCTGATAGCATTACTTACCTCTGAGCTACTTCCCAAGCTTGGACAGGGGGTTGGGGTTCCGGCAATAAGACTTTATTTTCAGAGGAATGATGACACATTTTTTTATTGCAAGCTCTTTGCACTAATGCTGGACTGCTAAACGGGAATTTGTGTGTTAAGATGAAACTCCAGTAGTTTTTTTATATCCAGTGTTATGTAAAGTTAAAATCTTTTCCGACTGTTTGTGCTGGTATCCGGTCGAAATTGCCGAAGTTTTTGTTATATATTCAGTAATGCCTGAACTGCATTACTTTTGTTAAATTTTGTTACTTTTGCTATCAGGACTTTATTTCTGAATTGGAATTATTAACATTTATTTGGAAAGCTTATACATGTAGCTTGTTGCACTGTATTTGTCGTGGAATGGACCGGGGAAGCAGGAGCAGGGGGATGGAGAATCAGGGAACGAGGGACTTATTGTAGGAAGTCACTCAGAAACTTAGGACGTCAGACGTTTACAACGTTAATGATCAGACTGGGGAAAACATACCTGCAACAATAACGAGAATCAGCTGGAGGGGGTGTGGCACATGGGAGGATCAGACGAGCAGGTCATGACAGTACAGACGCTCCTCTACTTACGAACTTTCAACTTATATCGACAAGATATATGAACGAATAGGACTGTAAGTCTAAATTGTGTTCATTGGGCTCCCCTTTCCTGTCTGCAACATCAATTTTTTTTTCTGCGCACCAATTCCACCTAGTACAACTTCTGGCTGCTACTCCCGCTGCACAGCAGCGTAGCGTGCATACTCCCAGCATCTTAGTTCTTTGTACTTGCATATACCCTTGAAACATTTCAGGCAAGTAGAGGAGCATCTGTATTAGGCAATCAAATGTTGACATTCTTTTAGTAAGCTTTTAATGTTTCCTTTTTGCTAATTAATTTTTATGATGTAGCTATATTTTTTATTAAGATTATTCGACAAATTAGCTGTTAAATTAGTCAACTAATCGAAAAAATGAACCACCAAATATATCAATACTAAAATACTTGTTAGATGCAGCCCTATTTTAATGAAATGCTAATTTCAGACTGACTATATGTGTAGCTGAAATAGAGAATGTATTTCTAATCCCTTCTTCCTCTGACTTGTCCTCTTGCACTCCCCTTTATAAGCCCTGAGGTGTGCTATATTTAGACTTTCTGCTTATAGTACAGCATTTTCTCACAAGGAGATGAGAGGGTCCCTCTTGGATCAATGCTATGAATGGGTTTGTAATGAATTATCTCCCTGTGGAGCCTTAATAAAAAAGACATGTATCATCTCGTACTCAGCCAGCTGCATGCTTTGTGTTCATTGGTCACTCTATTTAATATTCATTAGCTATTCACAATACTGAACTGTTTTGCTTTTTCTGTTGCTGTTGTAATAACTATCAGTTGTTTATATGGTTTTTCACTTTGGTATACTATTGGCCAAATTTTTGGAAACACGTCTAATTTTTATAAATTGGAGATTTTTTTTCCAGTTACTTCAACTACTTATTTAATCCAGTGTATGATACTTGCAAACATTCTTTGATTGTTTATGTACATTACCACCAATATTTGTGTATTAGCATTATGCAAAAAATGCTAGGTGTTTCCACTATTTTGGCCACTAGTGTAGTTGCTCCTTTACAGCATTAAAATGATTATTAGTGGTCTGTTCAACTCCAAATTTTAATGACTATCTGGAAAATACCTGCCAACTCCAGATAACAAGTCTAATGTTTGGCTGCATCAGAATGCTCAGTCCAGATTATCAGTCCCAGAACATACATATTGAGACAAACACAGGCTGGCAAAAGGGAATGTGGCATCAGTCGTCAGAGGAGTGTATTTTCTTTACAGCTATTTTATACTTTGCACACAAATTTAGCAACACACATATCGTCTTTTGTACCTGTAGGCCTACTGTACTTTGTGCTTTAAGGTGCAGCAAAGCATTTTCAGATGTTTGGTATTACTTTTGTATTGCTTAGTACAAACGTTGTATCCCAGGCTGTGCAGAGACTTACAGTGTAAAATTCCAGTCTTGTACATTAAAAGGAGGTCTTACAAATGCACACCTGGTCACCTACTGGATTAGTGAAATGTATGCCTGGTCACTCTGAAGACTGTGTGTAAATACAGAAAATATAGAAGGTATACAGAGTTAAAGTAATAGTATACTTTATTATAGTGTGCATATAGAGAAAAACATGTCAGTAAGAATAAATGTTTTAGTTGTGCAGTGAACACTTCTTATTTGATTTTATTTGCAATTGGTTTAGATTAGCAGTGTAAAATGATAAAAATGTTTGTAATTTTGACATGGCAATAGTGGCCTTGTGGTTTGTGATACAAATGCCTAAAGGATGCTGTAACTGGGTATTTTTGAGCTGCTTTCTTCAGAAGGCATCGCCATACCCAATATGGTGTGAGACCATTTGGCTTAATACGTAAAATATTTTAAAAAGCTTAGAGAAGGCTGAAAGTTGCATAGTGTATAATGCCTCTTGTGGGTGGTGCTGAAGGACAGCGCCAAACTCTTTTGCCAGTAGGTGTCAGTATTGCAACATTGCAGGGTCTTCAAGCTTTTGTCAGACTCTATGTGTTTAAATTACAAAAGGTACATTTAATATTTATAGGGGTGTAAATCGTTGGTCACAAGGCGATTCGATTGCTGTTGTTGAGGGAACGATTTGATGGGTCAGAAGTCTTTCATTTCTATCACCAATCGATTTGATTATGGTAACAAATTCAAACCTTTTTGACTTCACTGGCATTTTTTTGGTGTATTGGCATGGGCACTCAATTATACACTATTAATGGAATACAAAGAAAGCAGAAATTCTGAATGTATATTATTAAACAGGGAAAAGAAAAGAAACTGTCAAACGGCCAAATACTGAAATGGAAACACCAAACGCATGAAGGAAGCATTATTGATTTTGGGATTAGTGGAATGATATTATATTGTTTTTTATTCAGTGGAAAATGAAAGATTATTCAGTGGCACAGATTGAATAGTGAATTATGAAGATGTCGCTGGCTGGTAATTAGACACATCTTATGAGTGATGAAAAACCCAATGAAATCCCTCACCCTCCATGAAGATGACTGATCTTTTATATATATGTGTGTGTGTGTATGTGTATATTTGTGTGTGTGTGTAATATGTAATATAATGTGCGCGTGTATATATAATAGTGTTTCTTCAACAGTACTTTGCAAGAAAATTTGTTACAAACACTTAAGCAAAAAAAACATGATAACAAATCAGCTGTTGAGTTACTCTTCAATGTAAATGTATATGCTCAGTTTCTCTGTTTCAAGACTTGGGGTCAATTTCATTGTGAAGAGATCTGACAATTTAATTTACTTCAGAATTTATTTACTTTCTCTAATTGCAATTAAGTGGTATATTTTGGTAGACTGATTTGTCCAGTTGTCAAAATTCAGATTAACAGACATGCCAGGAGTAATGTGAGAATTGACCTCAACTCTGAACCCACTTCATTATTAATTTGAAATGCTTCTTTCGATGCACTGAGCTACCGACTGGAGTAGCATAAAGGGGATTTTGGCACTTCTGCGATCTGTATCTGATATCCTCTTCCCCTCCCTTTCCCTTGCGTACGTTTGGCCCCCAGGTCGTAATATTTTTCAAGGTATGTATATTTTCTTGAAAGCAAGAAAAACAATATGTCAGTTGTCCTGGGGGATGTGTGTAATCCTCAATTAACACAACACCATTTTTGTTTTAAATGAAAAGATGGGTTTGACAACCAGGCAGAGTCAGTTGGTACACGAGGGCAATTTTGCTTAATTTGGGGAGAACGCTAAAGAAGAACACACAAAAAAGTTGTTTTTTTTGTTTGATCTATTTTAATAGAATTATTTATTCACTCACTTGCAATCTTAACACGTTCTGAAATATAACGCTGTACCCTACAGTGTGTGGAAAGATGAAGCTGCATGCTGTCACAATGACTAACTGCTTTAGTTTGGCTGCACGGCCTGCAGAGAAGGTACAGCGCTCAGGACACTTGCTATAGCCAGAACGTTGATGACGAATCCACGGGGTACATTTGGCTCTTTTGTTGTATATTACATTTCAGAAAGATATAAGGTAAATTTATTGATGTTGAGAAATATTTTACATTATTTTTTTCTGCTCAGAATGATTTATATGCCTATTACATGTTATTATATTTATAAATATAGTTTCTTTTTAAAATCCAGCAGCATGACAACCTTGAAGCAGTGACACAATTTCCAATGTATGGTGTATCAGTGGTGCAGAAGATGTGAAGTGCAAGCTATTTGTTTCTGTTTGAAAAAGTGAAAGATTTAGGATGACAGCCTTTCAGATTGCAGAATGGGTATGGGAAGAAGCATTAAGCTAACACAGATATGCCACTGCTTTATTTCTTTTGCTGTTATAGTGGGTGTGACCGCAGTTTGTGCCCTGTCTCATTTTTGGATCGAATTGGCAAAAACCTGTTTATTCAGTTCTCTAACTGGCCATCAAATGCTGTCCCAAGTGGACAGGAGTGATATTGCAACTGTGGATGCTGAGGACCTGCAGGCCTTATGCAGGCCTTATGCAGGCCTTATTCATGTCTTTCAGCTGCAGTAACCCGGTATATTTAGACATGCTTTAGCATTGACAAGGCTGCCTGAATAAATACTACTGTGAATGGCTTATGCTTGGCTGAAAAATTGAAAAGACCGGAATCTGATGCTGCCGCACCTGTGTCAACAGGAAAGGATTTAGTGTGATTTCAGATATTATATGGATAAAAGCATTACTGTATTGATTACTGTATTGATACTGTACATATATATATAAATGTGTGAAGAAAATGGAGAAAAAAAATC
>JAODUD010000045.1:7925418-7940824 GCA_026784285.1 Stomatorhinus walkeri
TATATATATATGTGTGTGTGTGTGTGTGTGTGTGTGCGCGCACACACAAACTGCTCATATTCACATATCTTTCCTGTTTTACCTGTATTTTCAAAAAAATGGGTAACCACCTTGTTGGGAAAAGATTCTGCAAATTGACATGCAAACGAAATGTGCTGTAAATTAATACATGTCACACCTTTTCGGGGAAAAAAACACATATATTGGCTTTTCAGTTGACATATTCAGTACTTCTAGAAATTGTAAAGAACTGTGAGTGTGTGAGTACAGATTAGAAGGATGGAGCAGGTGACAGGCATGTTCAGGGAATGCAAGGCTATCTTTCTCAAAACCCCTCCCCCTTTTTAGTTTTTTGTTCTCTTTTATTATGTGGAAAAGGAACATGTCAGCATAGTCATGCAATTAAGTCTTTTGGGATATGTGATCCCTTAAATTGCACGCTCATCCCATATTAAAAAATAAAATTCTGGACCCGGTTTTGAACTTGTATTGTCTTGTAGTTTTAGGTTATGCAGAGGCTTTCCTTTTTTTGCAGTCTAAGGGCTTGTTCTTAGTGAGGACTGATAGTTTTAATTGCTGAAGACTTGCGTGTCCAGTTAGCCAAACACAACAAAACGGTGAAGAAAAACCGTGGTATTACGAAGAGGCTGATTAATACAATTCTATTCTTGGGTAAATAGGAGCTCGCGTTTAGAGAACAAGAACAGCGTGCAAACTGACAAGGAAACAGACAGTAGATGTGCGTTCTAGCAGAATAAGTCCATGTTAGATTGGGAGACATGTATTATTCCAAAGATTTGAGTGAATAAATACTGCAAAACCCATAATTTTTGTGCACTTCACTTCAACGTCTGGCTTTGCAGTCATATTTTTAGACAAGAACACAAATAACTAAAACGTTAAATTGAATTATATTCAAATTGGTGAGTGTGGAATGAATAGATGAAGGAAATGGGTGAAGGAAGTGACATAGTCCTGGGATTACCTGTTGTTCTGACAACCACCCTTTCTAGTTTATTAATGAATTTGGGGAGAGCCAAAATGAACAAAAATACTGCTAATTAGAGAGATTGGCTCCTTAACAAAATGAAAAGTAAAACAAAAGTCCACAAAACTTGCATAACTCTCCATCTTATCATAAGCACGGAAGAAACTAATGGCTGCTCACAATGTATGCACTATTTCCAAATATGTAGATGCTATTTACAGAAAAAGATCTAAACAACTGAACTGAAGAGGGCTGCACATTCAAGCTCAGAACTGTGAAAGTGTCAAGAACTCTAACAATTGAAGAGAGAGTAGTTAATAGTCACAGAAAGCAACACAAATTGTAAAAGTAATATTTCCTTCTTCAGTGTTTGGCTTTTGACAGAAGTGGTAAATTGGGAATCCGCCAGTTGGGAAGGAGATATATGCTAATGTAATAATAAGTGGGATCAAAAACACAAACCCACAGGAACTCCCACCCAACACGGCAGAGCAGATCTGCAAAATAATTCAGACAATTATTTTAGGATGGCGAACAAGTTATGTTGGCAGGGAAGATGATTGGTAAATGAAAGTGTGAATTTTAATTAATTACTAGGCATACAGTGCCTTCAGAGCCCTCCCTTTTCCCAGACATTACCGTGTGTTATTTCATAACAGATTGATAGGAAAAAAAAATTCTGTCAACAATACCCCATATGAATGAACACATTATGTATTTTTTAAAAATGTATTGAAATGTAAAAACTTGAAGTTTATTATAATATTCCAAATTAAGGTCTTCCTTTCCTTGGACAATACTTAGAAAGGTAGATCAGAGTACACGACATCCACATCAGTGATTCCTTCAATGCTGAGTGTAAGAGGCGACTGGCCAAATTAGGTAGCAAGAAAGACCTTGTTCAAGGGTGTGACCAATAACCCAATGGCCACTGTAACAGAGCATTAGTTCTTTTTTTCAGGATGGGAGATCTTGCTAGAAGGACAGCTACTTCTCAGTGGCAGGAACTGGTCAGGATTAACGGGAATGTAAATGAAGTCAAACACAGAGACGTCTTTGAGGAAACCCTACTCCAGAGCATGTATAAACTTGGACTGAAGTTTTAGCCAGGACAATGCTGGAATGGCTTCAGTGTCCTTGAGTGGTCCAGCCAAGGGTTAAATAGAAAATCTGTTTATGGCAGCTCTGATCCAATCTGAGAGGATGTAGATGGAAGATTTAAATTAGCAAGAATTCCTAGAGATGTGTTTTCTGTTTGTTATTACAGTATATTTTGTGTCTCTTAGTGGCAAAAAATATTATCAATCCATTTTAAGTAAGTTTACAAAACAATCATCTTTGTAAAGAAAAGTGTACATAATTTCTGTATGCATTATATTTCCTATTTTATGGTTTATCCTATTGTCATACTTTGTGAAATTCATTAAATCTATGTCTGTCACAGTGAAACTTCTGATAATCCCAGAAATGAAGTGTAGGTGGGGAAGTATTTGCTTGTTTATCATTTTTTTATGGATGCCATGAAATTCATTGGTCACGTCCAAAACTGCTTTACTTGAGATGAAGGCTTATAAACATACTAGGTCATAACTGTGCTTCCATTTGTTTTGTTTTTCCTCTAGGCTGTAAGCATGTTAAAGGCATCTTGCTCTTTGGCCCCCCCGGCTGTGGAAAGACTCTAATGGCCCGGCAGATTGGGAAGATGCTTAATGCCCGTGAGCCTAAGATCGTCAATGGGCCTGAAATTCTGAACAAGTATGTGGGGGAATCAGAGGCTAACATTCGTAAACTCTTTGCTGAGGCTGAAGATGAGCAGAAGAGAGTAAGTACTGTAACTCCGTCAGGCTTGCCAGTTACACATATGCTTGTGTGTACACAGTCAGAAGAAAAGTACCATTTTGTACCAGATTTGTAACGTTTGATGGTACAATTAGTTGTCACTGGGGCTGTACCGGCAAGGGTCTGTCAGTTGTACCCTAGCAGTACGTAAATGTACCATTCGGTATACATTAATGTTGTTTGTATCTTAGGGAAAAACCAGAGATGTGCCCTTTTTCTGGCAGTGTATAGTGGGCAGATCAAAAAAAAACATGCACAAACACACAGTTACAACACATACAAAGGATGAGCAGACGGTAAAAGGGATGTCCAGCTTCAGTTTGCACTTAAGAAGCAGAGCTGTGCAACATTCAATACTGAACTGAGAATGGCCCTGAAATTCGAATTCAATTTGTATTGAATTGTGGTTGAAAACCGGACGCAGAATTGCAGCTCAAATTCTGAATTTAAAGAAGTAAAATTAAAAAGTAAATTGATTCAAACAAATTCAGATACATTGTTTTGGTGCAGCTTTCAGCAATGCAGCTTAATATTTCAATATGAATTGCATGTAAATATGTTAAAATACACAGCATGTACTGTATTATTGGTATAAAAATGCCATGTTATTAAGAATGAATAAATGAAGTGTCACCTTTAGAATTAATAAACTGCCATTTTGTGTACCATAAGCAGCATCTAAGTATATTTTAATATCTTAACATACCTTACCAGCTTTAATAGACATTAATAATAAAACATAATATGATAATAACAAACATTGTACTCGTATAATATATAATGCTTGCTATTAATATATATTAATTATATAAGTGTATGGTGTAGTATGACTTAGTGGGTTAAGTCTCTGTGCCCGTGGTCAGAAGGTCCCTGGTTCGAGTCTGGCTTTGACAATAATTATGTCTGTGAGCCCTTGAGTAAGGCCCTTAACCCCCAGCTCCATGGGTGTAGCTATCGACTCTGCAGACAGTTGGCACTTTCTGCACACTGTGTGCTACAGCATGCCTTGTCCCCGCTCTGTGATTTTACGTGGCACTACCACTTTGTGGCTGAGTTGCTGTCTTTTCCAGTTGCTTCCATTTTGTTATAATACCATTAACAGTTGACTGTGGAATATTTACTAGCAAGGAAATTTCACAAATGGACTTATTTCACAGGTGGCATAATGTCACGATACCATGCTTAAATTCACTGAGCTCCTGAGAGCGACCCATTCTTTTGCAAATGTTTGTAGAAGCAGTCTGCATGCCTAGGTGCTTGATTTTATACACCTGTGGCTCTGGAATGAGTAATATAAATAACACTTTAAGATATGGACATTAAGACAGGCACAAAGAAATACAGGTAGGCACCTAATTGTTGGGGAGAGATTCTGCAAATTGTCATTTAAATGAAATATACAATAAATGTATAGGTGTAGTTTCAGAGTTACATGTCACAATTAGGACTCTGAGCATTCAGGTGAAAAACACATTTATTCTCAAAATTTCTAGTTGATCCATCCAGTACTTCTAGAAATTGTACATTTTGGTGAATGTGTGAGGAGTACAGATTAGATGGGCAGGACAGGTGACAGGACTGTCCAGGGCATTAAATACTGTTGTTCCCACAGACCCACTTTTTAGGTTTTTCTTCAGTTTTCTTTCTCAGTTCTTCCTTTCTCAGTATCTTCAGCTCTGTATGCCACTGTTTCATTAGTTCATTAACATGGAATGTCAACACTAAAGATGTCGCTTTCCTAACTGCATGTTACATGTACAGCAGTGTCAGTTTTTGCTTTTAACTTTGCTCCCTCTTGGTCTTCACAGCTAGGTGCTAACAGTGGTCTGCACATCATAATTTTCGATGAGCTTGATGCCATATGCAAGCAGCGTGGCACTGGAGCCAGTAGCACAGGTGTTCATGACACGGTGGTCAACCAGCTGCTGTCCAAGATCGATGGTGTGGAGCAACTAAACAACATCCTTGTCATAGGTGCGACAGTTTCTCCATGGATTCTAAGGTGGCTCTACCACCTAAGGCATACTAGGCAGAAAGGAGAGTGTGATTTACTGTGAGCGTGCATAAGGCTACTGGCCGGTTAAGTGCAATGTTTTGATGTTCTGCTGTGGCAGGCTTATCATGCACCCTTCTTTCAGAGATCACTGTGTAACATGTGTTTCTTTGGCAATACTCGTCCTTAGGAATGACAAACAGACCAGATTTGATTGATGAAGCTCTGATGAGACCAGGAAGATTTGAGGTTAAAATGGAAATTGGTAAGAAAAATTGGCCTGCCATCTGGAAAAACCTGCTCTTGGTCTATTTTATTAAGCTTTTCCATATTTTAGGTGTAATATATGTAAATTTGGTAGTGACCCACCAACATACACTAATAAATTCAGATATGTTTTATAATTTTGGGACAGACTGAAAACTTTAGACGTTAGTTGGATAAGGGTAAATGACATTTTATGGAATGTGTAAAGACGTCTTCCATATAGGAAATGTTAACTTGGTCATGTAGCCCAGGAAATGTTAACTTTGTATGTTTAATAATGTCAAAACAACCTTTTTAGCAATAATGTTAACAGAATGATCTTAATTAATATCTTAATATATTTGTATGAGTGATGCAGAACCTTTCATTTCTTATAAAGACTTTCTGTTCTACTATTACTTCCACGTACTACTCTGCCAGAATCCCTCACCACTATATCTCTTGTTAGTTTTACGGCCTTTTAAAAAAAAGTCTTCCATCCTCTCCCCCAGGCCTACCTGATGAAAAGGGCCGGCTGCAGATTCTTAATATCCACACAGCCAAGATGCGCGAGTTCAAATTGCTGTCCACCGATGTGGACTTGGCAGAACTGGCAACAGAGACCAAGAACTACAGCGGTGCCGAGCTGGAGGGTCTGGTTCGGGCTGCCCAGTCCACCGCCATGAACCGACACATCAAGGTCCTTCCTTCCACTTGCACTGAGCTTCCTTTCAGGGTCGCGTTCTCACGGTTTTCATTTGCTGTTACCGCGTTGTTTTCTGCACTGCCGAATATTCTGCCGTCTCTCTGGCTTGCTCAGTTATGAATATGTTATCAGATTAGTTCACAGGCCTTATCCAAGCTGTCTTTGTCCTGTAGCACTCGACATAAATACTGCACCTTTAAACCGGAATACTTTTTATGAAATGAAAAATGCGTTGAAGTCAATGAAAACTGAATGTAAATTATATATCCTATAACTGATTTGCAAGATTATTAAATGTGTAAATGTAGAAACATTTATTTTGTTTATTTAGTTAATATAGACTCATGACTTACACAAATTATTGACAGTGGAAATGGCATTTATAGGATTATGTTTAGATCTCAGTTGAATTTGAAAAGTTCTTTCTGGCTAGTTTAATAATTTAAAAGATTTTACTTGACAGTGCAATGATCTAGGAAAACTGTATACAGCCTTTGCTACATTTTACATTTGTTTGTTTTTGGATATCACTGCTAAAACTGAACCACATAAGCTTTTGCTTTATCCGATATGCACTGTCTTCCTGTGCAGGCTAGTACCACAGTGGAAGTGGACATGGAGAAAGCAGAGAAGCTGCAAGTCCATCGTGCAGACTTCCTAGGGTCCCTAAATAACGACATCAAGCCTGTAAGTCTCCACTTTGACTTGCACTGGAAGCCTTTGCGCCCTGAACTCCATATCATACTGTAGTGTTGTATTAATCATTTAATGATGCTTTGGGAATATACAGACAGTCTCTGAAAATGAAGATCTAGATGGTAGAGCTTGATTTTTTTGTTAGTAAAGTGTACATGTGAATTTTTCATATGAAAATATATCCTTTCCTTGATTGATTAATCTTAGGATTCTACCTCTCTCCTTCATTAGGCTTTTGGTACCAACCAAGAAGACTATGCCAGCTATATTATGAATGGCATCATTAAATGGGGAGACACCGTGACCCGCGTCTTAGATGATGGGGAGCTGCTGGTTCAGCAGACAAAGAACAGTGATCGCACACCTCTGGTGGCTGTGCTTTTGGAAGGTTATTGAAGACTCTTAAATACTCGTTTTAATAATAAGTTTTTCATAATAACAAGAATACGTTTTATTCTGGTATGAGAGGAGAATACAAGAATTTACATCTGAAATATTTTGTGAATATCAGATTGATGGCTGCTAGCTGCATTTAACTGTCTGTAATAGACAGTGTAAAGATAATTTATGCTTTTTTAAGCCAGCATTATCATTTAAGCCATCATATCTAAAAATGAAAAAGTAAAAATACGTTTGGTCACTTTAACCTGCCAAGGACCTAGATCTTATAATACTGGTGGCACAAACCACTTATGACTTAAACCAGGATTTTGACAAAAAACAGAAACGAGTTTGTTAATTTTGAACTAAATGTTTCATACTTTACAAAAGATGTGTGTGGCAAGTTAATAACTTTCTGAAGCAAGATATTTAAGGATGGATAATTATAATTAAAAATAATAATCTCTAAGGGGAAGTTAAATATTGAATCTGTCACGTGAAATCTTTTGTTAAAGGTGTGAGAAATGGCACAGGTGTTATACTTCGTATAAAGCCTTCATCTTGCCACTCTCCTAGGACCACCCCACAGTGGCAAGACTGCACTGGCTGCCAAGATCTCAGAGGACTCCCAATTTCCCTTTATCAAGATCTGCTCTCCGGATAAGATGATTGGCCACTCGGAGATCTCCAAGTGCCAAGCGATTAAGAAGGTGAAAGGGGTGGCCATTTCTCAAATGATCTCCTTGCCTTTTGCATTCAGGAGATAGCTTAATCCCACACATTTTTCCTGCAATGCCCCCTAAATTAGTTGAAACCAGGCTCTCGCTGTGTTTGTGACAGATCTTCGACGATGCCTACAAATCACAGCTAAGCTGCGTGGTGGTGGATGACATCGAGCGTCTGCTTGGTAAGCAGGCATGAACGCCCACCCGTGGTCAGTTCAGTCTCTGGACAAAATGTTTGGCAGCTTAATGAGACTGAAGCTCTGTGGGTGTTATATGAAAAACTGAGTAAAATCTACAACCATGATATTAATAAAAGTCATTTTTCGTGCATGTTTCATTCTCCATTCAGGTTAGGGTGACCAGATAATCCATGTCAGGGAGGATATTTTGCGCTACTTCAGGTTTTGGAAAACTACATGAAAACTGAAAGGCTACTGTACTATGCTAAATAGTTTGGTTTTTCTTGGACTTTGACTGGTATTTTTCCTTGATTAAAAGGCTGGTCATCCAGATGTTTCAGATTAGCATTAGTGATACGTGCGTGATTGCTAGAGACTGACCAATCAATAAACAGCAAGTACTCAGTGCAATGAAATTCAGGTTCTTTTAAATTAAATAGTAGTTTACAAATCCTGGCCTAGCTCAGTTTCTGGGATGACCTAATTCACCATAATTCAGGCCACAGAAGAATATATATGTTTCTGTCCTGTGTACTGGATTAATGGCATCAGGCTTAAATATTAGGGACTTATGGCTACAAGCCCACAGAGATCTTAAATGCCCAATGGAGAACTGAATATGTGCTTAATTTCATTCCAGCCAGTTTCATTTCCATTTTATTTTAACTTGTGTCAGATCAGAAAAAAATATCAAATTACATAGTAATTGTATTAAATGATGTTTTTCTGTACTAGCAGAGTGACTACAAAGGTGTGACAATGGTTGCTGAGTATTTGGCTCAGGGAAATTTGGCTCTGGATCATTAAGAACACACACTGAATCATTCTTTCATGTCTTCTCCCAGATTATGTTCCCATTGGGCCACGTTTCTCCAATCTCGTCTTGCAGGCTCTGCTTGTGTTGCTGAAGAAACCCCCACCTAAGGTGGGTGTATACCTGAGATGTACATCCATTTACTTAAACTGCATCTTATATAGAAAAATGACACTTAGTGTTTTGTACACTTTGCAATTCTGCACCCATTTTATATAATTATATTAATCTTTTTATATAATGGAAAATAAGTGGAACTTTTATTTAATTTGCAGCTAACTACAATAATTGTTTTTTTAATACCACAATGAATTGAGGTGCTATATGATACAAGATGTACAAAATGAAGGGGGTGGCCCTTCACAATTCATTAAAATTACAGCTACAAGAGTCATCAGAAAACTGTTTTGAATAGTGTTTTTGTATTAGTTGACCATTTTTAATGTTCACATTTTAATTCACAACAAGATTCTCAACAACCTCTTACAGGCCTTTGTCTGAAATGATTGTCCTATGAAGCGGAATTGCAGTGTGGATATTTTTCTCAGCCTGCAGCTACTCTAGTTCTGTAAAATGGAGAGAATGACAGAACAATTGGGCTTTTTGCTTAACAAAAAATTAGTTGGAATTAAATTTTCATTTAATTTCTTTTAGTGGTTAACAAATTGGTTAAGGTATGTGATGTCATTTGTATTAAGAAACATATTTCAGCTATAAAAACATTGTTTTGCTTGGAGTTTCAAAAACTAATTTGAAATTATGTACGTACTCTAAATTTTGTGATTTTTATTACTTTTGTAGGGATCAGTATTAATTACAATATTGATTTTAAAAATAAATGACATTTACTCCCGCCATTCAGAGGCAAACAGATGTATTCCATACTCCCTGTAGGGACGTAAGCTGCTGATCATAGGAACAACCAGTCGGAAGGATGTGCTGCAAGAGATGGAGATGCTGGATGCATTCAGCACCACCATTCATGTTCCAAACATCTCAACTGGGGAACACCTGATCGAGGCCTTGGAGGTACAGTAACAGCATGGATGGAGAAGGGAGGGAAAATATAATGATGGGGAACAAATGGAGGAAAGAATATGACAAAATAGGAGATTTTTTCTTTCAGGGTTTCACATGTACAGGATTAAGTTAACTTTTTAACTTAGATGCTGTAGCTAAAGAATGCATGTTTTAACAGAAAAAAAAATACATTTTTGATCAGTATTTCAAGTGAAGTTACTGCCTCAGGGTTATATTTGGTTTTGTGCCTTTTCTACTGACTGAATTCTCACAAGCTCAAGTTAACTTGTGCTGTAAATAACTTTACAGCATATCTTCCTTAAGTTTATGTTTGTCGTTAATAGCAATGCCTTTAATAGCACAGAAGCTCACATGTTCAGTGCTGCGTGCTCAGTTCCTACCTCCAACTGTGGATTTTTATCGACTTCCTCCTGCAGTCCAAAAGCATGCATTTAGGCAAATCGGCATCTTGTAATTCCCTGTAGTGTGTGATGCTGCGTGTCTGCTGTTGCTACACTGCACCAAGCTGAATACAAAATACCCCAGCCTTATTAGAATGGCAATCAAACAATCCTGAACCTCGCATCTTCTTTTTGTCTCTGCCAGTTGCTTGGCAGCTTTACAGACAAAGAGAGGGCCACCATTTCACAGCAAGTTAAGGGCAAGAGAGTGTGGATTGGTATCAAGAAGCTGCTGATGCTGATTGAGATGTCCCTCCAGGTGCGGTTCTCCTCATTAAAGCCTTGTCATTTTTCCATGATCCACAAAACATTTTGCCATGGACACAGACAAGCCTTTCCACCAGCATGGTTGTCTGTGCATCAACAGGTTGACGATTCCTTGGTAATTAGAGTTTGTTACAGTGTCTGAATTTTTGCCTGAACAGTATGTGATATACTTGGCTTTCAGATGGACCAAGAATACAGAGTTGGCAAGTTTTTGTCTCTGCTCAGGGATGAAGGCACGTGAGTATTTCCCAGCACTTATTAGATATCCTCAGCTTACTATCACTCATTGCCTCTCCACTGAACATGAATTCTAGACCACCAGTTGAATTTTCTCACTCATATGTCCATTACATCTCATCACTTCATCACTTCCTCTCCTGTATTTTCAAAACTCAGTTGCCTCACCACCTCCATTAATATGTTATGAATGATGAACAGCCTCTCCAATGCCGCAGTCACCGCCATCTAGTTAATGTCATCTAGTTACAGTCCTATGAAAATGAAATGATCCTTTTTTTGCCATTTTCAGAATTACAGGTACGTTTCAATGATTCTTTTTGCATATCCCTTCTTATTCTATTTTGAAACATACACTACACACAAATATACATATCTGAGAGCAAATATTGGGGTCTGAGTGCAGGTCAGGCCATTTATCTGCCACCGCTGAAGTAATCCTGGGTGTTAAGGGCCTTGCTGAATGGCCCAGTGGAGATATAACTATTCATATGAGTCCAGGCTTTCACCTGGCGACCTTCCCATAATGGGAACAGAACCTTAAGTTACTCACCTGTAATCCTTTCACCTGGCGACCTTCCCATAATGGGAACAGAGCCTTAAATTACTGAGCCACACACTTCCCCCCAAATAAGCACACTCTTGAAATTTTTTCTTTTCATGGAAAGTTTTGCTCATTCCTACATGCAGAATTCCTCTAACTGTGTGATGCTTGAAGGGTTTCTTGCATGTACTGTCTCTCTTTCAACTCCTGACACAGCATTTCAGTTGGATTACTATTTGGACTTTGACTTCGGAATTCCAATATTGTCCATTTCTTTGTTTTGAGCCCTTCTTTTCTAGATGCCCTTGTATGTTTGTGCCGACTATCATGATAAAAGATCCATTGATTCAGCTTTTTTTTAATGGACGTTCTCATATTCTTCTCAAGCACACTCTGGTATTATGTTGAATTCATAGTGGATGACAAGTTAGCTAGGCCTTGAGGCATTTAAGCAGCCCCAAATCAAAACATTTTCACCACAATGCTTAATGAGCATGAGGTTATTTTTCTGAAATACTTTGGGGGGGGGGGCTGAGCTAATGCAAGAGGTAGAGAGATATTGTCCAGAAATAGTCAGGCTTACTTCAACGCACAGCACAGGCTCTGGAACCAAACTCATGGAGAGGGACAGGACTCTATGCCACTCCAGAAGTGCTGTGGGTGAGAGGCTCTGGGCAGGTGTGGGCCTACTCGACTGAGAGGGTCTCTGCCCTTCAACTTCAAGTTTGGAGGGAGGGACTGACTCTTCTCTGTACCTATGCACCAAACATCAGTTCAGAATATCTAGTCTTCTTGGAAACCTTGGGTGGGGTGCTGGAAGATGCCCCCTTTGGGAGTTCTATTGTTGTACTGGGGAACTTTTAGCACTCATGTGGGTAATAACAATGAAACCTGGAAGGGTGTGATTATTATTATTATTATTATTATTATTATTATTATTATTATTATTATTACATTGTCCAAAGAATAGCATCGGCATGTTTCTGTGATCCATTTCAGATGACTTGTGTCTCTGACAGAATTGCAAGCAAAAGTTCAAATAAAAAACTGCATAGAAACTAACGAGTGGGTCTAGTCACTAGTCACTAGTTGATTTTTGAGGTTACCTACTACTTTTGTTACAAAGGGATTTGAGAAACAGTCAGTTAACAAGCAAATGATCTTAAGTACGAGGTAACACACTACTTAGCGTCATGAAGCTTTCGGGAAACGAACCCCTAAAAATGTACCTAATTATTCTAATGAAAATTCGTTACATTTTGTTGAAGTATTACATACTGTATCATTATTACCTAATGTGTTGTTACACAACCGAAGCCATAGATCGTTGATCTATTTTGTCAGATCTATATTAATATTATGTAAGCTACCAATATTTAATCTGACGATTCGAGTAATTATTCATAACGTAATATAATAAAATACACATTGCAATTGGTGAACACTCAGTCAAACATCTGGGAAATGAAAGCACTCCAGTTCACTTAAGTTACAGGTTTTTTGTACAGTAAAAGGAAGTAGAAGGTTCCACTGAAAAACCTGCACGTATAGAGTGAACATACAAATTTCACAAAAACAAAGCTGTGGTGTGCAGTGGCAGCACTACCCACTGCACAACTGAACCACCCTGACAGGATTGCAGGATGCGCAGTGTTAATATCAACATGGCATTTCATGCGCATGCAATTGTCATATAACCGGAATCGAGCAGTTAAAAATGCTGGGAACTTGAAGAATATGGCGATGCACCGTATAACGTCTGATTTATGGATGTTTGTGTGGTCTTCCGACTGGTGGTTTCAGGTGTGGTTTCTTGTCTTTAATGGCTATCTCGCACTGTATTTTGTGGTGTCTTTTTAGGTGACTGTAAAGATTGGTGGTGTTTCCTCGCGGTGCAGCAACGATGCTAAAGTGCTGCTTACAGATAACGACACAATGTGCATGGTCATCAAGTTTAAAAGCGAAAAAGTTCCACACCAAGGATTGAGCTCCTTTTTTTCTGAACCAGTATACTGGCGTCTTCGCTGTCACCACCGGCATTCTCCGCATTGGTGTTCATTTTGCTTTTCTACTGTCTCAGTAGGATTTTATGTCGGTTGGCAAAAAAAATGCGCTAAGAAGCGCATTGCCACCGCGAAGTGAGCTGAGTGTGAATCCCCATAAATTAGAAAAGAGATTGAATACATTTGTGAATTGACATTCCGATTATCGCACAGCCTTTGATTATTCCTTTTAATTTACCATAGTTTCCCAGACAGCGATGGTTCGGTCCGTTAACTTTCTTTGGTCCCTAAAAAACATATGTCTGTAAGTACAAAGTGACATTAATTGTACTACTTATTTTAAATACTTACCTGATAAGCTGTTAAGTGGTTCACATCTGTGAAAATGGTAATATAAACACTGAGTTGCTAATGTTATATTAGCATCCTGCTAGTCGCTAGTTAATTTAAATGCTTGTAAGTGCAAAGTATTTATTGCATATTGTTTCAGTTGTAATATATGTATTATAGGGAATACTGCAGCAATATTATAAAATAACTTGCTGCAGTCAGCTGGTGTACAACATGTCATATCACATCCTCATACAAACAAGCAAGGCCGGAAATGAAAGAGTCGACCAAGATGGTTCTCTGGCACTGGTGGACATGACCTTTAATCCTCCAGATAGATGTAAGCTACAATGCTTGTCTTGCATATGCGCCGCGTTGCGTATGCATTGCATCGCCTGAAGTATATCCCAGCCCTAAATGAACTACGTGAGTGCCTTCAAATGCAAAGGATGTCTTCTCTGGAATGTATCTGTGAGAGGACTATACGTTGTAGTGAGGCTGGATAGATGACAGGAAACCATGAAATCCTCTTTCCTCTGCTTCAATCTGAAGAAGCCGAAGCACAGCTGGAAATTGAGCAAACAGGCACAATAACGATGCTGCAACAAAATATCAGCAATCTCAAGGGTGCCTTAGTACTTCCTGTATGTTTGCTGTTCAGGTGGTGGACAACATAAATACGCAAGTATCATTTGGGTTCAGTCTACACGCATCAAGTACAGGATGCTTACTTTAATAACCATAACAATAATATTTGCATACACTTATAAGCCATATGGACATACAAACTCAAGGCTCCAGTAACTCTTATCTGGTCTCATCTGTCCTGCACTTGTCAACCAGGAACAGGACACAGAGGCAAATATCCTTTGCAAAAAAGTTAGGACACTTTTTTTTATTATTAGTTGTTTTATTGGTTTATTTTTGTGACCACTAGGTTGGATGACGCAAATCATATGTGAATTTAGCCACTTTTCCACTGGTCTAAGATTCTGGACATGCTGTTATCCATGGTAAGAGTTTATAACTATGCCTCGCCCCCATAATGTACAAAAATGTCCAGTTCTAGTGCCCATACAAAGAGGGAGACTGGAGCAAAATACAAGATTTACCTGTTTCTGGCTTTTCAGTGATGGATGGCTCAAACACATGTTCTACTTCAAGAAACATGTTCAGTGTCAACTGACATAGAAATTATATCTCAACTGCATCATAAAGAGTGGTTTTGACAGAAAAACAGTGGGCTTTGGGGGGTCTAGAATCAGACCCGTTATGGACAGTATCACTGCTTGTCCCTTAGTCCATTTATGGGCGTCCTAGCTGACTCTGTGCTGCAGATGCATAAAAACACCACAACCTGTGCTGCTTCCCCAGCTGTAGCATGTTCTGCATGCATCCTTTTTTGCTTCCTGGTGCTTCAATGGTTACTCAATTAATTCCATGCAAACTTTTTTAATTGTTGTGTATTCTCTAGATTTTTTTGCAGCGTTCTTTTGTTTCTTTGTTCCGGTTATCCTTGTATGAATTTGTTTTTTTAGTTCATGTACGACAATAAAACCCGACCGTGGACATTGACAAGTTTTGCAGAGTCATATGGAGAGACTGACTATTGGAAGTATATTATTCTTATTCACCTCCTGGGAGATTAAGCCTGTGATTTAGAACAGCCAGCTAGACTGTAATTCAGAAAATCACCTTAGGCAAACGGTTTTCACTAGAGATGGACCGATCAACCAGCCAGCGACCAGAATCAGCTGATTTTTAGTGTGCTTGGCCGAGACCAGAGACTGGCCGGTCAATCACATGTATATCCAACTTTAACTCCCTGCACTATTAATGTCCGTACAGTATGAAGGTACGAAAAAGTCTGATCTTAATCTAGCTTACTAGCGATGTAAGAATTGTATGTGCATAACATGCGATGTTGGTATTAATACTATTACCCTGCACCTATTATTATTTGGAAGAAAATTGTAC
>JAODUD010000045.1:7956881-7959381 GCA_026784285.1 Stomatorhinus walkeri
AAGTGGCTAGTGCTGCATACGGGTGCAGTCAAGTGGCTAGTGCTGCATACGGGTGCAGTCAAGTGGCTAGTGCTGCATACGGGTGCAGTCAAGTGGCTAGTGCTGCAGACGGGTGCAGTAAGTGCAGTAACGTGGCTTGTGCTGCTGTATGGGGGCAGTGGGGATAGAGGGAAGATAGGAGAAAGTTTCCAGCCTCCTGACAGCTTGGTGGATGAAACTGTTTCTCAATCGCGGAGGCTCAGTTGCCTTCTCCCGGATAGCAGGAGACTGAAAAGGCTGTAAGAAGGGTCGGGTCTATAACAATGCTGACTGCTTTGCAGGCTAACCGGGTGTTGTAAATGTCAAGGAGGGAGGGGAGTGGGGCTCCGATGATCTTTCCTGCCGAGTTCAATGTGCTGCAGGGTTTTTCGATCATTGGTAGTGCAGTTTTCAAACCACACAGTGATGCAGTTTATCCAGGATACTTTCAGTGGTAAGTCAATATCCATGATCGGTACTAGGGCACTAGCTCTCTTCAGTTTGCAGAGGCAGTAGAGATGTTTTTGAATTTGGTGCTGCTCACCCTTTCCACAGTAGTACCATTTATGGTCAGCAGGGGCTGTTGGCTGTGCAGTCTCCTGAAGTCAACGATGACCATGTTTAAGAGGAGATTGTTATTGCTGAACGGCATGGCCAGTTGGTTCACATCATTCCTTGAGTTTGTCTTATCGTTGTTGTTGATAAGACCCACACTTGTGGTGTCGTCCGCAAACTTGAAGAAGAGGTTGGTGCTGTGGTTTGGTGTACAGCCATGGGTCAGCAAGGTGAAGAGCAAGGGACTGAGGACAAATCCTTGGGGTGCCCGCATACCCAGTGTGATGATGCCAGATGTATGGGTTATATTAAGCTGACATCATTGTCCAAAGTACGCATAAATGAAAATGAGAAGTAGAAAGTAGGAAATTTGAATCATGATATTTTGCTTATAATTGACATCATTATTCTCTGTAATGATTTTTTTCTTAAATTTAAACATTTATCGCACTCATTAAACTAACTGCACAAAGGAAAACATGACTTGTGCCAAACATATGATTGATCCAGGACCGGCATGTGAACTTCAGACAACAGAAAGGAAATGCTCGATTGGCCATTTAGTTAGGGTAACCAAAATAGCCATATCAAAAGGTTCAGTACCAAAAATATCCATGGGATACTTTTTTGGTATTTCAGTACTTTGGGGTTGGGACTTGAGATGCTTTCTTTGTTGAATGGGTATGGCAATAGCCTGCCTCTGAAACACAATATAACTCAGAAAATGATGAACGAGGTTAAAAAAAAACAATATTAATAGATGTGTGGACAAATTAAATGACCTAAGCTTTAACTGCCATCTGGTCAGAAGAATCAGAGATCAGGATAACATAAAAAGAAATAAAGTATTTTGTATAATTGCAAAAAATTATAAGTCCAAGTGCAGTGTGATTTTGTTTGTTTTTTTTGTTTTGTTTGATTTTGTAATAAATATTGGGCTATTTAGAAAACAAAAAAGGAGCTCTACATAAATTTCTCAAAAACCTGTCTAGCTGACTGGTGAAGTAAGCATTGCATGTTCAGAACATGCGATGTTGGTATTAGTATCGCATTTTGCCCAGCAATGTAATATACACTATACAGCCATTTTTCAAATTCAGTACAAAATACCCTGTGATGTCATTCAGTGCCGGTACCACTTGTTACGGCTGTCGAAAACCTCCTTGAAGTACCGTAATTTTGGTACTTTCATGAACTTGGTACCTGGTGTGATGGAAAAGGGCCCTTTAAAGAGAGTCCAGAATTATGGGATGCTTGAGACTCCTGGGAAAAGTAGGAGCACTTGTTTTGATCCAGCCAATGAAATACAATGCAGACGAACCATTGTGATTTAGAAATCCATCAGGATGGGCTGTCTGTTGCTCATAGATAGCATGATACAATTCACAGAATGCCTCATTTTCGTCACTGTTGTTGCTGGAGGGAATGTAAACCGTGACCAGCAAAAAATCTGGTAGATAACATGGTTGGCACTTAACAATCATGAACTCTGCCAAGGGTGAACAATGTTTACGGACCACCCGGGCATCACGACACCAAGTGTTGCAGATATAAATGCAGACACCTACACCACAAGTCTTACCTCCCAGACACAGGGCTCTGTCCGCTTAGTAGCATGTTAGCCGATCGAGTTGAATAGCGTCGTCTGGGATGTTGTCATTAAACCGTGTTTCCGTAAATACAAAAATGCAGCATTCTCTCATGTTATACTGGGTAGCTCTTAAAAGATGTTTAAGATCCATTTTGTTGTCCAGAGAATGCACACTGGTGAGTAGAATGGATAGGATGGCTGGTCTGTATGGGTTAGTTGTGTACCTCCACATTTAGCCCTCTTCTGATTCCTCTGCCATTTGTGGTGCCTCCTTTCTGGATCAGGAGCAGCAGTTGAGGTTGGTGATGTGGCAAGCTTGCGAAGTAATCCTAGCCT
>JAODUD010000045.1:7964381-7968558 GCA_026784285.1 Stomatorhinus walkeri
CCATTTTCTTGCCAGACCAGCACAGACATACTCTTATTTGATACATTTGATTACCAAAACAGGACAGACATACTCCCTTTCAATATGTTTGCTTACCAGAACAGCACTGTGGTCTGTTAACCAAAGGTGGAGTTTGAATTATAACTTTGTTGTTAAAGTAGTAATTTAGCAGTAAATTGAAAGTTTCTATTTATGTAGTTTTTTTGCAGCTGGGAAGATGATCACGGCATTATTACATTCTATTATATTTTTATATTTATGATATTTAAAAGTGAATGTGTAGATTATGTAGGGATGGTGTGTAATTGTGGGCACCACTGGGGAAGGGGTAATTTCTCATGGATTAGCTCACCACCTCTGATTTCCTCGCTGTATGCTTAGATTGTAAAGGCACTGGAGCATCTGCACCGAAATCTATCCGTGATCCACCGAGGTAAGAACATGCCAGCTCTCTCTTCACCAGTGGTCATTTGCAAAGACAAACTGTTATTAGTGATCTATGTTATTTAGAACAGAGAGTCTTGGTCAGTACAGTGATAAATGCTTGTTTATTCCACATTTGTTTTAGGTTTCTTTGCAAATATAAGCTGCTCATGACCATCTGGTAGCTTTTGGTCTAAAATATATTTTTGCTTGCAGCTAGTCTGGTGTTAGCCTTCCCTGACAGCTCTGTTTATGCCTTCTCCAGATGTGAAACCTTCCAATATTCTCATCAACACTCAGGGCCAAGTGAAAATGTGTGACTTTGGGATCAGCGGCTACCTGGTAGACTCTGTCGCAAAGACCATGGATGCTGGGTGCAAGCCGTACATGGCTGTGAGTTTGGCTGCTTGATCATGACAAAAATCATAATCACGATTATTTTGCTCAATATTGAGATCCTTATAACATTATGCATTTATTGAACTTTTAAAACTGTGCCTTTTGTCAGTGGATTTCCTTGAATTGTAAAAATCAACCGAGAAACAAATATGGAGCTGGAGAGGAGTAACTTACAGCACAAGACAAAATGGGAGCAACATTGCGAAAATGTGGCATAATTATTGTTTTATCTTGTTTTGTTTTGATAATCATTGGAAGCTGAAATCGTTATTGTAATTTTTTTGGGGCAGTGAAGAGATTATCAGGAGCCCTGATTCTGGGGAGGGTGCTGACAGAATATGGGGGTCTAATCTAGTGTTGTTACTGTTCTTTAGCCTGAGAGAATTAACCCAGAACTGAACCAAAAGGGCTACAATGTCAAGTCTGATATCTGGAGTTTAGGCATCACAATGGTGGGTATTTTAGTCTCACTGTATCTTTTTTACACTCTCTATATCCAAGGTTACATTGTTGGAGTGTTACCAGAAGTGATTTCTCATTTCAACCACACATATAAATGCATGGATGAGACAGCAATTGTTTGCTACGTTTACCCTTGTCTATATGCTAATAAAATGAAATAATATTAGTTATAATAATATCTGTTCTTTGTAAACATTCTGCACATTTGCCCGTATGCTAATATATATTCCAGTTAGCGAATGACATTTGTGATGAAATGCCCCTATGTCTTTGGCCCTCAGATCGAGCTCGCCATCCTGCGTTTCCCCTATGACTCTTGGGGCACACCCTTCCAGCAGCTCAAGCAGGTGGTGGAGGAGCCGTCACCCCAACTGCCTGCCGAGTGCTTTTCCCCTGAGTTTGTGGACTTCACATCTCAATGGCGAGTCCCTCATTCAGCTTCTGCTAACGTGATGAATCCACAGCCCAGGGCCTGTCAAATGTGTGTGCTGAAAGGGAGGAACCAGTGTCGTGTTCTAAAGTTTCTGTTCTTTTTACCAGTTTCAGTTAAAATGCTTGTTGATATACGAATATACCTAATATGCAAAGGGATTTAATGGGAACAGAAAACATTTGCTGGAACTCCCAAATGCCACTGGAGATTGCAAACAGCTGACCTTAGGTCACATATGCATATGTGATTAGGGGTTACATTTTTATTGAGTTGATGTGAGATGAACTTCTGGGGAATCAGGAGTTTTCAGTATAAAGGAGTCCTCTGGGTCTCCAGGAAGCGATTCTTTTGCCCATACTCTGAATATCTAATGGCACTTTTCCACTACCACCAAAAACCTAGCCGTACACAAGCGGAACCATGAAATGATGTGAGCCGTAGCCGGGCTGTAGCCATGCTGACACTCACTAACCAAGCTCACTAACAGGGTCAAATGCATGGCTAAACTCAGCCAAAATACAAATTTACTCAAGCAAATACGAATTCTGCTAGTATTTGATGTTAACGTATCAGGTGATTTTCACAGACGTGATGGTGGAAATTAGCACTTATTAAATCATGATTCACCGGTTTTACGTCACTGTCGCTCTCCAAACCTGGCAACACCGAGCTAACCCTTCTGCAGTGGAAAATCGAAGCCCGGTGGAACAGCATGGTAACACATGTATCTCCATGGTATGAGTTGGGTCGGGCATGTTTCCTGGATGCCAGTGGAAATGCGCCACAACAGTCATTGTTACCTGTCCAGGATGTAACAGAGAGCAGTAACATTGAAGGTAATGACTTGTGTTCTAGGATTTAACCATATTTACAGAAGCAAGTCAATTTTTAACTGCTCTGATGCCCTTGAACCTGCATTGATATTCTGTCCACTTGGTCTTTTCACAATGTTTTAAATATAATGTTGCCTTTTGATATTGCCTTACTGAAGTTCTCCCTGTGATATGTTTCATCTGAGTGTTTTACCCCATTTCAGTTTGAAGAAGAACTCGAAAGAGAGGCTTGCTTACACCGAGCTCATGGTGAGTTTTAAACACAGACTTGAACTTGCATAAACCTCCGTTTGTTCCTGAGAAATCTCTGTGTGTGAGTAATTTAATGCATAACAACATCTGAACCTGTGGATCAGATCAGATGCATCTCTATTAAATGGTCACTAGTGGGTAGACTTGTTCTCTTTTTATAGCCATTTACATTTGAATGGTGAGGATTTGACTGTGAAAATCTTTCAGTTGTGCTGTTTTGTCATGATGCAACATTTGTGTCCTAAATCTAACTGCTACTTTCTTGCCCCATTGCAGCAACATCCATTTTTCACACTTCACGACTCTAAAGAGACAGATGTATCCAGCTTCGTCAAGGTTGTTCTTGGTAACTGAAAGTGACAGTCCCTGACTCCCCATGGGACCCCTGCCAGACTGGACACCTATGCCAATGCTTCGATACACCTGGGCCCCCGGGCACTGCCCAAATAACGTCTGAGGGATTGGGCACTATGCCAGCTCACCAGTATTCTGGTTGTCAGGCATTACCCACGTGACCTTTGAAATATTGGGCATCTCTGCCAATCCACCGATTACCAAGCACTTGGGAGTTCTGCAGGATTAGTGGGGTAATGCTTCTTTGGACACCTACTCTTCACTTGCTGCTTGGTATTCAGAGTCCCCCGTATTGCCAACCAATGAGTATTGAATCATGAACAAGATGGAGGGCTTACAAAAGGGATGGGGGCTTCCTTTCTGCAAACTAGATGTTACTATGGTAACACTGTCGCCCAGCCTGCTTGCATTTGTAACCTCTAATAGTAATTCCAGTTTCAGTTGGCCTTCATGCAGTGAGTTTGCCACTAAACCACCAAATGGATCAGCAATCAGACCTACTTCACGCAAAGATGATTAACATTTGAAATATTTTGAGTGAGTGAGGCACAGTGACGCACAGTGGGTAGCCTGATAGCCTCATGGTATAGCTGGGGTCTGATTCTTACCCTGGTGTGTAAAGGCTTTGCATGTTCTCCCCCTGTTTCCATGGGTTGATCTGCTATGGGGGAGCATGTGGATACCCTGTTCCCCATGCAGGGTCTCCCCTCCCATGCACACTCTTTTTCCTATGGTAAATTCCACCTCACCATAACCCTGTACTGCATAAGCTACAGTTGAATGTGGGTTCATAAACATATATTCTCCTGGGAAAAAGCATCAACACTAGTGCATGTATGCAGGGACGGATTACGGACCGGGCCAGCGGGGCCGCTGCCCAGGGGCCCTTCGGGTGCAGGGGGCCCATAAGGGCCCCTAGCCCAAAACAATTTGCAATGCTTTTGAACAATGTATTTTCATTTGTCTATTTTAGAGGGCCTACATTCTTTGATCCTCTGCCTACAAGGGCCCCTGACCCTAT
>JAODUD010000045.1:7968658-7980282 GCA_026784285.1 Stomatorhinus walkeri
CCCTGACCCTATAGGGCCTCTGATGGAAACATGGAGGGAGGGAGTTTGGCTGCCAAGGGCCCTTGAATTGTGGTGGTGGTGGTGGTGGTGGTGGGGGGGCTCGTGAACATTTTGCTCAGGGGCCCACACAACCCATAATCCGTCCCTGCATGTATGCTTATCACTTTATAATTTGTCCGTATATGGGCAGAGTCATGTGATGGGACTGATTCCCAACACAGAAATACTGTTCAGATAAGCGTCTGTTTGGACAGTCCAAGTCAGTCATGAGCAGAATCAGGCGGCCATCTGCACACATACCATGTGAAATGCCAAAAGGGCTGGTCCATGAATGTGATGCAGAAGGAACCCATCCAACTTGTGGATCAACCACAGAACCTGAAATGACACGACTGCACCTCAGTCCCCATGCTGAATACATACTAGAGGTGCACTGATTGCAATTTCTTGGCTGATTCCGATTTCTGATGTTGACCTGCTGATCGCGATTTTCTTTCTTAGAATTACAATTGGTATCATATACGAACAAAAATCAACTTTTCTTCAATGCAAAATTTCATAATAAAATAAATTTCCTCCAAACTGCAAGTTACAGGATCTTCTCTCACTTAAACAAGTCTGGAAATGAGATATAACAGTTAACTGAAAATGAGCTGCTGTACCCCCCAACTTTATCTGACACATTTTACTTTAGCAAACAAGAGCAGGTGCAACAGATTTAAATAAAACAGCTTTGCAATTTTAATGATTATTCCTTTTCAAGAGTATATGTCTAATATATGTTTAATAATCATTAAAATTTACCTCCGATGTGTCACCAGTTTACTTTAGCTTTACATGTATTACACATTGCCAGCTTTGTGTCGTCTTCACTCACACACAGTGAAGAACTTCCACTGTAATGACATGTTAGCATGTGGTTATGAGTGATCACATGGCTGTGAGGGTATTATCTGCACCGCTGTGCATATGACGTGTGGTGCATGTGTAGAATGGACCAGTTCAGTATCGGAAAATGCATGCGATCAGCTGGTCTCTAGTCTGGGCCGAGCGCATTGAAAAACAGCCAATTCTGGTCCCTGGATAATCGATCGGTGCATCTCTATTACATACGCCTCTGTCTTTCTACCCCTGAAGGAAGCATGCTTGCTCTTCCAGCTCTTGCATTCATCAGTCTGAATAGGTGAGAACAGCTAGAATGACTTGTGCGTTATTGGTTGTGCGGTAACATGAGCAGTTCTTTTTGTTATGTGCGTCTGGGTGTCTCAAATTGACCTCCCGTACTGCCAGGGGGTGCTGTGTGAAAAGTAAAGGGACAGAGCGTGACTGTGAACCTCTGTCGTTCAGCCATAGATTAAGTTGCTCTGCATGGATGCCGTAAGTGAAGATTTTTGACTGATACTGTATTGGTGCGACAGCAATAAGAGATGTAACAATGTGCAGAAAGAATTTAAATGAACTTGGCTGAATTTCTATCCCTGAAGCTTATTTGTTAAAGGTCCATCCATTACAAATACTTTCTGTGCGTAACTGTCCATTCCCTTGTGAATATCAAAGATATTTAATGGTGCCCAGCAAATGCAGGTGAATTATGGGCTTGGTGTGAATGTATTTGATTAGAAGCACATGTGTTATTACAGCCAGTACATTCACTGGTAAAAAAGTGCCACAGCCGCTGACCCACGGCCAACAAAATTGATGTATAGCTCTGATCTTTAGACATGAAAATTATAAACCACTTAATGCTGAATTTCCTCTCGTCTTTTACAAAAAGTGTGTTGCCCCATGTTCTGAGAGAAACTTTTGCAACCTCGAACCTGTGTCCGTGCTGTGGGCTCTCTGTCTTGTTCAACAGGTCAGCTTGGCCATGTCTTTTCCGGCTTCCTCCTGGAGGGGCCGTTAAGGGTGCAGGAGTATGTAAGCATAAAAATTTTACTTCCTATTGGAACCCTTTTACATTTCTATGGCTGCTGTCTGAATGTTAGCCACATGACAATGAGTATTTTTGACATTGAGTTGTATTTCGGAGGAGCTGTTATTTTTAAGTATGTGGTCTATTTCCTTTAGGCTTGGGGGGTGGCAGTGGGACATGACCTGTTTGGTGAGAGCCTTGCAGCTGGACTGCCTGTACCGCTACCGTACCTGTTTCACTTGTTACAGACTGACAATTGGCTAATGGACCATGTGTGCTCTGGCTGAGGTCTTCAGGACAGTCATCTACTTAACACTGAACTTCTAGGTACTATGGACGAACTAATATTCTTGCACTGTTTGTTACTTTGCAAATCACAGCCACCTTGCTATGAGTGGGGACTGAATGTCATTCTGTGTCCAGAGCGTTTCTTAGCAGTCATGAGAAATGTTCGAAGATGGAACCTTCTGTTCCGGGGCTTTGCCTACTTAAAGGGCCTTGTAATATTTCCCCGCCTTTCCTCTTTTATCTGTAACACTCCCTCCTTTCTCTTCAGTGCCTTGCTGATAGGTTTCCACATGACACCCCCCAGAATTAGATCTGACCTTCTCTGTATTCCGTATTGCAGACTCTTATGCCTCAAATTTTCACCCCATTGTTTCACTCCTACCGATCTGGTCACTGAAGATGGCAGGTTTACGTACCTGGACTCTACACAGGACTCTCCTGTGATGTGGGATTTTGGGGGCGGAGCAAGGATCCTATGACAATTGAGGTCTCAATGATAATGCTGAGGTTTTTTTTCCCCCCCTCAGTACCTTATTTGGAGCAAGTCAGTTCTGAGTCCTACACAGCTTTGCACCACCCTTAATGTGCAACCTGCTATGTGAAACCAATGTGAAAACGAAACATCAATCAGTCTCCTTTTTTAACCCATCTGTGAAGAGAGCTGTATGCAGATGCCTCCAGTGTAATCTTAATATACAGCAAAAACCGAATAACACTGTTCTTTATACTACGATTGCAAAGTCATGTCTGTGATGGCTGCCGGTATATTAAACACTGAATTTAAATTATTTGAAATTATGTTCTGTACTGTACTGTTTGACACAGCGTTGCAAATGTAGTTTTAATTTTGATTCAGTTACATTTTGATTTGTTTGAGTTGGTCTGCAGTGTTGTTTTTCTCAGCATTCATATTCCAGCATTATTAAAGGTTTCAATTGAATGTCAGTTTTATTTGCTATGCTGGTGTTGGAGAATGGTTTTTTTTTTTCAACATGTTTCTATCTTTTAATACAACATAAATATGAGTTAAGACCCAACATGATTGATAACAGCTTGATTGACTAAATTCATTTTGTGTGTTTTCCATTTTCATTTTAGTTTTTTAATTTAGTTTTTAGATTAGATAAGCGGGTATTATGGATATTAGAATTAATTTGATAAACTTCTTGTATATACAGCAGCAAGAACATAGAGTACAAGCAAACAATATACATTAGTACAAGACAAACAAGGTGTAAAAACAGAACACACAGTGCAATCTAAAAAGTCTGTAGTACAAAAAAACTGAAAAGAAGAATATTGTAGAATATCAAGGAAGTAAATATTAGGGATGGTGGAATGGTATATGTGGAATTAAAAAACAGCTTTGTGTTATGGCTGGGATAGGGAGTGGAAATACAAGCATGTTTCCAATTGGCTGTGAGTAAACATGGTAACCACAACCTCTGGAAACTATGGAAGATTAGTGCTTTTAAGTCCCTTCCGGTGCTACAACGGACCTCCAGTGGATAGCGCATTTACTTAAAGCCCCTCCCCACATCTCTGCTTATAGACCTGTTTTCATTTTGCAGTGGTCGGGTTCCAGAAAAACCCTAAATGGTATGAAATACTAGCTTGTGGCACACCTCCAGTGTCCCTGGAGGCGTGGTGTGTGTTAGTGTGAGTGAATGTTTCTCTTTGTGGCTTATCAAGCAACTAGTTCCTAAGGGTTTGTCATATAGTGTATCATACCTGTTAAAACCTATACCCTGTTTCACTGGTAGCTAATCTGTCACACATGATCATACACACCAGTACTGTGGTTGATGGGGAATAAGATTCATTGGCTATATCTTCCAGCTTTTTGAAAACACTATATAGTCCAAGCAGTTTAGTTGTGCCTTTTTGATGGATTGTTGATTTTGTACAATACAAATAGGCCGGATAATGTCTTTTTCTTTATTTCTTTATGTAATGTATGCTGAAGTCTCTCAAGCACTTGGGAAAACAAGGGAAGGGAAAGTGGCCAAATTTGGATTCCTATCAGCCCCTTATAGCCTTTACATCAAGGTTCTTATTCTTAATATTTCAAGATTGAGGGTAGGCTGTTGGGTATCTTTTATATTCCAGGCAAAAAGCATGGGGGTAAAGATGGCATTTGTCCTGATGATGCATGTTTTACCTTGTGCTGTGTAATGATAATGCAAGAACCAATGGTAGCTTTGGGTCTCATGAATGATGTGTGTTTGGAATGGTGTAGGTGGTCTGGTGTCACTGCACAGGGAAGCTGACAGGACCTGACAGTAAAATGATGCTGTACCCATTGTGTATGGAGTGGGAATAAGGCATGCTAAAGCAGAGGCTGTCCCCATTCAAGCTACCAGCATTCGGTTGTATACTGTAAATTGGTGACCGATCAATAGGTAAGGCACTCTGACACGAGAAAAGTGGATGTTGTGAGTTCCTGTTTACCAGGAACTGTTTTTGTTTACATGTTCTAAAAATGAGACTGCTGGATTGTGCAGTCCACATGGTTCCTAGAAGATAAAAGTTGCAGTAATGTTTTCCTCCAATTTCATAAATAGGTTTTAGTTTTGATGTCACTTGCTATACGCCCCTGTGTCTTGAGTATTTTCATACGTCCTTGTTTTGACAGCCAGATATTCCAGAGTTGGGTAGCCCGTGATTATGACGGCCGGTGAAGTCTGGTTTAATTTTATCCAGAGGGGATGCCAGCATCTTTTTAAACTTCATAATAAACTGTATGGTCATGTGGTTACATCATCCTGAGTCATGGGACCAGGGTCCAGAATCCAACTGAGGTGGAGTGTGGGACATCCAAGCGAAACCAGCCAGGATCCCTCGTATTTGGTTGTATGCTTAAGTCTCTCAAGCACTTGGGAGAACCAGGGAAGGGAAAGTGGCCAAATTTGGATTCCTATCAGCCCCTTATAGCCTTTGCATCAAGGTTCTTAATATTTCAAGATTGAGGGTAGGCTGTTGGGTATCTTTTATATTCCAGCCAAAAATTGTCCAGTCAGCACTCTCCAAAATGGTAATGGTATGTTTGAATTCATTTTATTTATTTGCATATGTACATCTTGCTCATTAAGATTTGTCTGTTTTTTAATCTGTACATTTATTCATATCTGTACATTTTATTTGAACATTTATATTTTATTCAGTCAATTTCCCATGTCTGTGTATTTTTCTGGAGAGCTTCTGTAACATCCTGATGTCCATCTGGGATCAATAAGATCCCACCTCAGAGTTTCATCAGGTGAGTACACATGGCTCAGGCAGCTGAATCGTTATTTTATAGGATATAGATAAAGTATCCAACCTACACAGTAATCAGCTGTCGTTTCAGGTAGTTTTTGCTTGTTATGTTTAACCATATACCATAAAGGAGTTAAATTCACCTGGGTTAGTTGTCTATATTTACACACTTCTGAGGATAGATGTGTGATTTGTCTATGGGCATTGTTAGGTCTGATCACTCAGGCCAGTAGCCCCAAGTATTTTAGCCACGATGCCAATCTTCCTTACTTCAAAAGAAAGTCAAGCCCCAGGTAAACCTAACTTAGCCCCTGATCTTTTCAATAGCTAGAAACTTCCCTGGGTTGTTCAATACAATTACTACTAATCACTGTGCCCTGTTGAAACGGGCATTTAGTAATCAATGTTTTTGATCAATGAAGTGCCATCCTAAAATACGTCCAGTGATTTTCTACTGTGAGATTCCCTGCTGCCCCACTCAGTTGCATCGGTGCCTGGGGCAAAGTGCCAGGTGTGTCCCCTGGCAACAGTGGTTGATCCCTGACATATTTTTCACTCAATGCAAAATGGGCCACTTCTCTGGACAGAGCTGTCACTTTGGCCACTTGGATTGGGTTACAGGGCACCTTCAGAGTGAGCTGTGCCAGGTGTCTGACCTGATGCTCCTTGTGTGAGTAAGTTGGCAGCTGGATCTAGAGTGAAAGTGAGCGAGCGAGTGAGCGAGCGAGTGAGCTTGCGATGGCTATGTACTCCTTACTGGCTGGCATCTGCTGCTCAGACAAGCCAGATGGTTGGAGGGACCTCTTTCCTGCAGGAAAGATCAGTCAGAGTTTGTGATAATTGTAAATGATGTAAGGGAAGTGAATCTTCCTTAAATGAAAGGAGATTTCTGTGCATGAATGCTCTTCTTTCAGCTTGAATATTCCCCCTCATTGGTGGAGGTCTTTGATCAGTCTTTGATCACCCTCACTGATCAGCCTCTGCTACACCTGGGCCTTCATCTGTGTCCCGTGCCATCAACACACCCTTGCTGGAATTATGAACCACACAGACTGCAACAAGAGGCAACAAACACTGTAAGTAGAGACTTGCGAGATGGGCCATGCATAGTGGAGTGTGCGAGCGGGCCCCGGCGCTCGCGTGAAAGTGAAAGTGTACCCTGATCCAGGTTTCACAATGCCTGCACTGGATCACAAGCAGGACCCCTAAGAGTTGGGTCAAAGGGCGTAGTATCAGTCCCATCTGAGATGACCCCCTGAACCTCAGAGGAGCCTGGAACTATCACTGGGAAATGAATGTTGGAGGAGCTTCACCATCAGCATGCATGCTAGCCCTGGCCATTCAGATCCTTCCTGGCACTCTATAACATTCTTTGCAGCAGCTATCAAATAATGTCTTTATGGATGGGTCATATCCTATTACACTATTACTATTATATGTTATTTGATCAATGTCTGACAATGCTATCAGCATGTTAAATTATTGTGAAAGATTACTATTGAATTAAGAATGTGTGTTTTAAACCTGAGTGACACGTTGGATAATGAAAATTGGGGGGTGCAAGGGGTGTTTGGGGAAATGCAGTATAGATGGCTTAATTAAGTATTTACTTTGGAATATCTTCTATTGTACACTTATTGCGTGGCGGGGGGGGGGCAGTGTTTTATTAAAAATTGACAAATTTACCTGTGGTTGTCTAACCTCGTAACTGGTGGGGGAAGGATTTACAGAAGATTTATGTGACCATAAAATAACTCCTTAAGTATTATTGGTGTCACTGTATCTGTATGTCAGCACTTTGCATGGTGCTCTGCTCAGATTCTTGTGGTTACGTCCTGTCACACGTTTCTGTCTGACAGAATAAGGTCCTTATGTCTTCATGAGTGGGACCCCCTTTCCGTGGTTTCAGAAAAAAAAGTTTACGGATACTAGACACGGGTCACAAGTTTTACACTATGTGCTAAGTGAGTACAGGCCATAAACTGCAGAGTATGTACAACAAGCTACCAGCTTAGCAAATAAAATTTTCTCATTACAGGTTATGTCTGGCACAATATTTTTCATTTTAAAATGTGTGACAGTAGCCTGTTTTTCATTGTTCCTTTGTCCTTTGAGGGGTATAAAAAACATTATTTTCATTGTTCTGTTATCCCTTGATAGATGGTGTTTTTTCAATGCTATATTGTTTTTTGAGAATTAGGCTAAAGTGTCAGAATTCCTTTCATTCAAGAGAGTATGGTATCCCCCCGCGGGAGGCGGGGGACATCGAGTCCAAATGAGCTGTGGCCGTAAGGTGGTCAGTGCTTGTCGCGGCGGCAATCCCTGAGCCCGCTGGTGGACACCGGCGGTGAGGGATACCATCAAGCTGAAGAAGGAGTCCTATTGGGCCGTTTTGGCCTGTGGGACTCTGGAAGCAGCTGATGAGTACTTGCGGGCCAAGCGGAACACAGCTTTGGCGGCCGCTGACGCAGAAACTCGAGTATGGGAGGAGTTTGGTGAGGCCATGGAGAACGACTTCCAGACGGCTTCAAGGAGATTTTGGTCCACCATCCGGCCTCTCAGAGCGGGAAAGCGGTGAAGCATCAGCACTGTTTATGGTGGGGATGGTGCGCTGCTGACCTCAGCTTGGGACGTTGTGAGTCGGTGGAAGGAATACTTCGAAGACCACCTCAATCCCACTGACATGCCTTCCAATGAGGAAGCAGAGTCTGGAGACTTGGGGATGGACTCGCCTATCTCTGGGGCAGAGGTTGCTGAGGTGGTTAAAAAGCTCCTCGGTGGCTGGGCCCAGGGAGTGGATGAGATCCGCCCTGAGTTCCTCGCGTGGACATTGGGGGCAGTGCCTCTAGATTGGCAGACCAGGGTGGTGGTCCCCATCCACAAGAAGGGGGACCGGAGGGTGTATTCCAACTATAGGGGGATCACACTCCTCACACACACTCTTGGCAGGGTCCTGGAGGGTTCGTGAGAGTCTGCCCAACCAGTCTACATGTGCTTTGTGGACTTTGAGAAGGCATTCGATCGGGTCCCTCTGGGAGTCCGGTGGGGAGTGCTCTAAAAGTATGGGATGCCGGACGGCCTTATAAGGGCTGTTCAGTCCCTGTACAACTTGTGTCAGAACTTGGTCTGCATTGCCGGCAGTAAGTCGGGCTCGTTTCCGGTGAGGGTTGGACTCCGCCAGGGCTGCCCTTTATCACCGATTCTGTTCATAACCTTTATGCACAGAATTTCTAGGCGCAGCCAGGGCATTGAGGGTGTCCAATTTGGTGACCTCAGGATTTAGGTCTCTGCTTTTTGCAGATGATGTGGTTCTGTTAGCCTCATCAGACTGTGACCTTCAGCTCTCACTGGGACGGTTTGCAACCGAGTGTGAGGCGGCTGGAATGAAAATCAGCACCTCCAAATCTGAGACCATGGTACTCAGTCGGAAAATGGTGGAGTGCTCTCTCTGGGTCGGGGAGGAGGTCCTTCCCCAAGTGGAGGAGTTTAAGTATCTTGGGGTCTTGTTCACGAGTGAGGGAAGGATGGAGCGGGAGATAGACAGGCGGATCGGTGCTGAGTCAGCGGTGATGCTGACGCTGCATCGGTCTGTCATGGTGAAGAAAGAGCTGAGCCAAAAGGCAAAGCTCTCGATTTACCAATCGATCTATGTTCCTACCCTCACCTATGGTCATGAGCTATGGGTAGTGACTGAAAGAACCAGATCACGAGTGCAAGCACCCGAAATGAGTTTTCTCTGCAGGGTGGCTGGGCTCTCCCTTAGAGATAGGGTGAGGAGCTCAGTCATTCGGGAGGGACTCAGAGTAGATCCGCCAGATGAGGTGGCTCGGGCATCTGATTAGGACGCCTCCTGGACACCTCCCAGGTGAGGGGTTCTGGGCATGTCCCACTAGGAGGAGGCCCCGGGGAAGACCCAGGACACGCTGGAGGGACTAAGTCTCCTGGCTGGCCTGGGAATGCCTCGGGATTCCCCCAGAGAAGCTGGAGGAAGTGGCTGGGGAGAGGGAAGTCTGGGTTTCCCTGCTGAGACTGCTGCCCCGTGACCCGACCTCGGATAAGCAGAAGTTGATGGATGGATGGATGGATCACATAAACTTCACCATAAATATCTACACGAAAATCACATTGCATGTGGGGTCCATGGATGGTTCACTGTTATCCACAATAGGTCTTGGAATGTATCACCTATGGATACTGGAGGACAACTGTCTTGAAATGTCTAATTGTATATGATCTTTCTAAACCACTTTCAATACCCATCCCTCTTCCAACAGTGTATTTTTCGTGGGCCTTGTTTATGTACTAAATTTTATACTGAGTATGTTTATTATGGCATTATAGTAAGTGTTACAGTATATTGTACTTGATGAAAAATCTAAATTTAGCAGCCATTGTCGCCTTTATGCAGAATCCTGGGGTCTCATTTATCAACCATGCGTATGACCAATTTTGAGTATAAATTGTCCATATGCACATTTTTACGCATATAATGGTATTTATCAATTTCTTCCGTTCTGTAGGAATGTGCATATAGGCCTATTTTTGAACACTCTTGACAATGTGTACACAAATCCCTAGTGGAACAGAAGATTAACTGAGGTAAATTGATCAGTACATAGGATATGCAAAGATTTTCACTTAATTATCAACCTTGACAAAATGAAATTGACAAATAGAATGGTCTGGTTATATTTACACAAAGTAGGCACAATCAGGTTATGCTCATGACAAAGAATCATACTCAAGTCATAAGGCCAAAGAAATTTGTCACTGTTACTAAATATAGTTTTACCTTGAAATACGGGAGATCTAGTCACGTTCGACCACATGTACGTCCAAGGTCCTTAGTAAATAATATACAATGATCAAGATCCACTTGTAAGTGGATGTAGTAGGACGTTAACAGGTGTATCTTTAGTATAACTGGTGCAGGAGAATGGGCTGTGCTGCCAACTATATAATGATCCACTGCCCATATCTAACTGTATATAGTATGCATACAGTATATGCACATCTTTTATTTTGTAGTGCAAATTGTTCCTGAATTTTTATAAAATGTAAATAAAATCTTAAAATTCTATTTTAAAGTGCTATAGATTTACCCCTGGGGAACCCACGCGGTCATATACGACCTTTCCTTTCATTTCTGCCTTACATTCAACCCACTCATCAAAGTTAGGAATTTCTTTTTGCTTCTCAGCCCATTGTACCATATACGACCCAGTAACAGTGACATTTAGTGATTACTGCCTGAATTAACCAGATTTTTCGATAATAAATATGGTCCCCAACGCTGCAAAGATTCACCTGTCAAGCTGCGAATAGGTAAGTGGCAGAAATTTTGCAGCATCAGTTAAAATGTTTAGATGTTATAGAACATGTACAACTAGGTTTTGGAGGTTTTTAAACTTTTCTGGCAACTGTGATGATGATGTTTCATGTCCTCAACATCAGCCTCAGACAAAAAGAGGGAATATAGGTGGTGCACCAGACCTTACAACCCACCACAAGGAAACTTTGTGTGTAGTACACCTTTTTGCAGGTCTGTTCACTTGACCTGTTTCTTGATGGGTTGGCATGTTTGAAGCATATGTTTTATTGCACATGATGAATGATGAAAAGGAAAACTAATACTAAATGCATTTTGAAAATGAGAATGTTACAAAGATTTGGTTTTTCCTTCATTTCTGTCCTTATTCCATAGGTGAAATTAACAAGTTGGAACAGCATGAACAGTCCAAAGGGTCGTATATGGCACATTCATAACATGGACTGAGAAAGGGTTATTTTTACAAAACACCTGTTTTTGAGTTCACTGGGTCTGTGTGATCATTTTACCCAATGGACATATTTTTCCTATAATAAGGTGGTCTAGGTTCCCTCAGGATTATATTTACATTATTTGCAAACGTCAGCAGCCAAACCCCCTGCAGGTCAGACTAGGTAAAATATGCTGGCTAAAATTGCTCATTGTTGCCCTTTAAAATGTGATGTCCTACTCAAATCTACTTAAATCTAATTGGTGAACTCTCTCCTGCCCCAGAATGGTTTCACAGTGGTGGTTGAAGTGGTTCCTTGTTGGTTCTGTAAAGCGCTTTGGGTGTCTTGAAAAATTCTAGCAGGGAAGGCAAAATAAAAGGAAATGTAAATGCAACAGCTGCAAATA
>JAODUD010000045.1:7989361-8011306 GCA_026784285.1 Stomatorhinus walkeri
TCCCTACTTCGCGGAAATTCAGTTATCGCGGTCGGCCTTGGAACCTATCTCCCGCGATAAGTGAGGGATTACTGTGTACCTGTATGTGTTCTCTTTCCAGTATAGGATAATAAGTTGGCGTTGTGTCCAACCCTCTCAGCCCTCTTCTGGGAGGTTGACAAGTTCCCTTCTGACAAAATGAAGGGATGGCAGCACAGGTCACAGAGGACAGCTTCTTTTTGCTGTGCTGCAAAGTTAGTATCTGAGATGGAAATCCTGCGTTCAGGATGTGCGTGTGCTCACTAGCACCCCATTGGTTTAACACACAAAAATGATAAACAGCTATCACTATCACCTGTTGCATCACAAGTTCCGCTCCAGGGGATTCCTCTTAATTCTTCTGGTTATAGTGATGCCAAGTAGACACGCTCTTGTGGGGCACGTAGCAATTCCTGTATCAGTTTCCTGCCCCTGCCGTTCAACTGCCCTCTTCTCATCGGCATACATCATGTGTCAGCGTAACAAAAGCACAGTTGTTGATGTCTGTCTGAAACGGCCCTAACAATTCGGACACTTCAGCACATGGGCCAGCAGAGAATATCCAGAATACAACTTTGAAGAGGCACAGCAAAGATCCACCAATTGTGAGTAGTTATTTTAAGCTCATCATGTCCTTCCGGGATTTTCTCTCATTTTTCCATCTTGTCTAATCCCTGAATCTCTCTCTGCATCTCAGTTTGTGGTCTCAAGCCATCACTGTTGCAGGTGTCATCAGGCAATGGGAGACCTCACCCAAAATCTGGCGTAGCAGGGCTATGTGTAAACATGCCTTCTTTCACATATCTGGATATAGACTTGTGCTATACCTTTTCAATATTTACATGCACATAAGTTCTTCTTATTCCCTAAAAAGGCATCTTTCAGATTACCTCTCTGCAAAGCAAGTAGGCAGTATACAAACGTATGGAGACTCTTTGCAGAAGTACTGTAATGTTGACGTTTCACGCTACGTGGAAACGATTAAGCTCTCACATGCTAGCTACTCATTGCAAAGGCCTGCAAATGGATGGATCACCCACATGCCCTTTTTCTAGTTTTGTCTTCCCCCCCCACCCCCGTGATCATCTCACCCCTGTCGGAAGTGGATCACCAGCCTGGTCCATTTCCTCGCACAATACTTTGGAGGCCACAGGGGGTGATCTCATACGCAAAGTGCGAAATTCTAAACTGCAGCCAAACTCCTGCCAGTTTGTAAGATGTCTTCCGCTCAGCTGTTGTTTTCCCATTTCAGGGGCGCTGTGCTCTCTGACCTTCAGTGATGTCTTAACCAGCCTTCCAGGCCCCAATGACCAATCAAAAACAAACAACTCAGTTTGCTCGACATATTTCCTTTTATCAAAATGCTATTGAGCTTTAGATAAGAATACTGTGTCAAATGTAACTAGATTATACAAAATCAAAGTAGTACTGTGCGGTATAAACGGTATACGATATAAATATGGGCAGCGGGAGAGATTTTGATTATACCGCCCTACTGCAGAAGCTTCCGCTCCTCGCCCACAAAATGACATAATCAAATCATGTCAAATAATAAATAATTTAATATTTATATGAAAATGATTTATATGATTATTGCTGCACCTGGCAGCAGAGTCCTGCACGGGTCTGATTTTGACAAACCACACCCACCCGTACCATCATACTTAAACCCACTGTTCCGGGCAGTTCAGTTTCCCTATGTTTCCCCTGTCGCGCGCTGATTTGTACACGGTTTCGCTGTTGTTTTCATGTCTTTTTACGAAGCTGTTGAGGAACCTGAACCCATGCAGAACTCTGCCTGGCAGGACCTTTATGGGAGAGTCATACTAATATAGATGGAGTTATGACACTAGTATAATTGTATTATAGTTTTGTAGCTTTTGGTTCTGTGTCTTTTCTGCTTACCTACAGTTTACAAAACCAGCCGGTGTTTTTAATACAAGATAAAACCAAGGAAGTTACCTGAAATGTTTTCATATTGTTTCTATAATTGCAGATTTGCACAATAAATATTCTCTGTTCATGACTACTTTGAAATGTGTTAATATTTTATTATACAACTTCCTGCTGCAATGCCTTTGCTATGGACATATGTTGCCTTTTCAAAAATAGTTAGGCTATATTGAAATTTACAGATAAAACTATATACCGCAGTATATACCGTCTGCCGTCTGTGCTTCAAATTATACCGCAATATGAATTTTATGCCATCGCACAGCCCTAAATCAAAGTGAACCCAGGCATGATATAATGCTTGTGTGAGCTCTGAGCTGCCTCTAGAGAAGTGTTAGTCTTTGTGAGGTTTTCACTACGGTCCAAGTTTGTGTCCTTGAACTGTCTTTGATGTCCTTGTTCACCAGCTTCCGTTTCCAGAGCAGTAACATCGTTTACAGACATTCTGCCTCTCTTTTAAGAGACCCACCATAATTTAAACACCAGATGTCTGTTTTGCCAGTTCCTGTCAATGCCCTGGAGGGTATGCCTACACAATGACGCCATCTTGGCCAAACCACATCACTCTGTTACATAATAATGCTGTCCCATTAAGACAGAACACTTGTTGACACCGTGTTCTTCTCAAGATCTCGCCTTTTTTGTTAAATCTCGCACAATAGGTTTTCTAGAGATTGTTGGACTGAGCTATAATTTTTAATAAATGTTTTTTCTATATAGCACTTTTCAAGTTAATCAAAGTGCTATATAAGAAGAGTGGAAGAGCACTTCAACCACTACTGTGTAGCACCCACCTAGATGATGCAACATCAAACGTTCTGTGCCAGTATACTCACCAGGCAGTAGCTAAGGTGGTGAAGGAGTAAGATAACATTCATTAATTAGATAAAGAAGTTAATTACGAGGCCAACTTTGAAAAGGCCACAGTGGGCAATTTTAGCCAGGGTATTAGGGTACCACCTACCATTCTGAAAGACGGCCAGGGATCTTCTATGACCTGCAGTTTTTAATGTTTTAAACCTCAGGAAGGGCTTATCTATTAGCCACACCTCTTCCAGCAGCAACACCGCTTTCTTAGCGTTGATTTAAACTTGGCGCTCACAACGCATTTGCGTACGCATCATGGCTGCCACGCATTTTCTGCATTCATTCCACACGTCGTAGGTGTACATACACGAGGAGTTAATGCAACGCATATGTGAGATGCAGTACCAACAAAAAATGGGGTGGGAGTATGGGCACCTGTCTCAGAACTATGTGTTTTATATATGATACTTAGTATTAAAGTAACATTAATGGCAGTTTAAGTTTCTAAAAAAGCAGTATCATCTGTTTGAAGTACAATGAAACTCTAACTTGAAATTCTGACTTGTCTTCTTTCATAAGCAACGTTATTATTCAGTACAGTTCTGGTATTTATAAATCTTGGTTATGAAATTCGCCGAGAGCAAGCTGTTCAATTTATTGCCCACTCCATTTCAGGATTATATAGTATATGTTTAACATTAGTTTACAGTTTACTGGCACTATTTTTGCATGAGCTCTGCATGCGCTCTCTTCAAGCCGTTCATAATCATTTTCGTCTTTGCTGTATAAAGCACTCATGAATAGACTTGTTTGTGGGAAACTGATTTATTTTAAACTATAAATACTGCATACCTATTGCAGAAATCGATATTTTCCAGTGTCATGCAGCCTAATTACAAAATACTAACTACTACAAAATATATGACGACATTCAACATGGTCTAGTAAAATGATATGTGGCAGAGTAAACAATGGAGCAGTGTTTATAATACAGAAAATGTTGCAGTAATTTTTAAAAATTTGCAACTTGATCACTGGAGGCAGCAAGTATACATCATTTCATGTCATAACCTCGTACAAAACAAATGAGACCGGAAACAAAGAAGCTGACCAAGATGATTTTCTCACACTGCCCCCTGGTGGACATGACCTTTAACCCTTCAGATAGACGTAAGCTACACGTAGAGTCAATACACTGCTTGCGTTGTGTACTTGTCACCTCGCCCAGAGAAAAGGTTTAAGTCGGTTCTTTCTAATGGTGCCCTTGCTGATTGTGCGAGGTGTTGGCATTATTATTCTCCCTCCTTCCATTAACTTGCGCTTTTCTGGGGTTCAGGTCGCGGGGGTAGCAACTTCAGGAGAAATACCCAGACCTCCCTGCCCCCAGCTACCTCTACCAGCTCTTCAGGGGGGGTGCCCAGGAGTTCCCAGGCTAACGAGAGATACGCCTCCTGGGTCTGTCCTGGGACCTCCTCCCTGTAGGACATGCACAGAAAACCTCTCCGGGTAGCTGCCCAGGAGGCATCCGGGAGCCAGATGTCCAAACCACCTCAACTGGCTCCTTTCAATGTGAAAAAGCAGCAGCTCTACCCTGAAACTCTCCTGGATATCCAAACTTCTCACACTATCTGTAAGGGAGAGCCCAGACACTGCGAACCACCCCAGAGCATGCTGGAGATCCCCAGCAGATGAAGCCAACAGGACATCATCCACAAAAAGCCCACAGTGAGACCACCAAATTGGATACCCTCAGCACCCTGGCTGTGCCTAGAAATCCTGCCCATAAATATTATAAACAGGACCGATGACAATGGGCAGCCCTATGGACTGGATAGGCAAAGTCCCAGACCCCCTCCAGTACCCTTGCAAGGGTATAAAGCTGGTCCAGTGTTCCACGGCCAGGACGAAAACCACATTGTTTCTCCTGAATCCGAGATTCTACTATCTATCTCACCCTCCTCTCCAGTACCTCGAAATAGACTTTCCCAGGAAGGCTGAGAAGTGTGATCCCCCTGTAACTGGAACACACTCTCATAAATAAGGGGACCGCCACCCTGGTCTGCCAATCCACCAATATTGTCCCTGACCTCCACGTGCTGTGGAGAAGGCGTGTCAGCCATAACAGCCTCACAATATTCAGAGCCTTTAGGTACTCTGGGTGGATCTCGTTCACCCCCGGGGCCCAGCCCCCACGTAGCTCTTTAACCACCCTGACCACCTCAGCCCCAGTGATGGCCAAGCCCCCCCAGCACCCTCAGCCTCTGTGCCCTCAGATGTTTCAAAGGCAGTGTGCGTAGATGTATCTGAGGCAGGGTTGAGGAGGTCCTCAAAGTATTCCTTCCACCTCCAGGTGATGTCCCCAGGTGAGGTCAACAGCATCCCCTCCCCACTATAAATAGTAGGAACCAGGAGCTGCTTCCCCCTCCTGATATTTCTGATGGTTTGCCTGAACCTTTTTGAGGCTGACAAAAGTCACTTTCCATAGCCTCACCGAACTCCTCCCACACCCGTGTTTTTGCTTCCCCAACTGCCTGAGCTGCATTCCGCCTGGCCTGCCAGTACCCATCAGCTGTCTCCAGAGACCCCTAGGCTAATAATTCCTGGTAGGCCTCCTTCTTCAGCTCGAGAGACCCCCTTACTTCTGGTGTCCACCATCGGGTACGAGGGTTTCTGCCATGACTGGCACTGACCACACTGCAGCCACAGCTCTGTACGGCCTTTTCCACAATGGAGGTCCAGAACAGTGTCCATTCAGACTCAATGTCCCCATCCTCCCCCAGTATGCATTTGGAGTTCTACCAGAGGTACGAGTTAAAGATCTGGAGAACAAGAGCCTCTGCCAGACATTCCCAGCAGACCCTGACTATGCACTTGGGCCTACCAGGTCTGACTGGCTTCGTCCCCCGCGACCTGAGCCAACTCACCACCAGGTGGTGATCAGTTGACAGCTCTGCCCCTCTCTTCACCCAAGTTTTCCAAGACAGAAGACCGCAGATCAGATGATATGATTATGAAATCAATAATCGACCTTAGCCCCGGGCATGTTCATACCATGTTCAGTTATGGACACCCTTATGTTCGAACATGGTGTTTGTTATGGACAAACCATGCATTGCACAGAAGTCCAATAACAGAACACCACTCGGGTTCATATCAGGGAGTCCATTCCTCCCAATCACCCCCCTCCAGGCCACACTGTTCTTGCCTATGTGCGCATTTAAGTCCCCCAACAAAACCATGGAATCCCAACATTGTGCGCTAACCAGCACACCACTCAGGGAGTCCAAGAAGCCCAGGTACTCTGAACAGTCATTCAGCATAAGCACAGATGACAGTCAGAGACCTCTCCCTTACCCGAAGGCGCAGGGAGACAGCCCTCTCGTTCACCGGGGTGAACTCTCTTGCTAATGCACCAAGCTGTGGGGCCACCAGTAGCCCCACCCCTGCCCGACGTCGTTTGTCCTCCGCAACTCCAGAAGAAAAGAGCATCCAGCCCCTCTCCAGGAGATTGGTTCCAGAACCTACGATATGCGTTGAGGTGAACTCGACTATATCTAGCCGGTATCTCTCAACCTCACGCACAAGCTCAGGCTCCTTCCCCACCAGAGAGGTGACATTCCATGTCCTGAAAGCCAGTTTTGTCAGCCGGGGATCGGACCGCCAGGGCCTCCCTTGGCCGCCACCCGATCCACAAAGCACCGAACCCCTGACATTCCCCTTGCGGGTGGTGGGCCCACCTGGGGACAGTCCCACGTACCTCTTTTGGGTCGAGCCCGGCTGGGCCCCACAGGCCACGACCCGGTTACCAGGGACTTGCCAACAGGCCCCTCCCCCAGGCCTGGCTCCAGGGTGGGACCCAGGTGACCCTAGTCCGAGGGAGGGAAACGAAACCATGATACTATACTTTCTCATCAGGGGTTTTTCAGATTGCTCTTTGTTTATCTGGCCTCTCACCTGGGACTTTTTGCTTTGTGAGTCCCTACCAGGGGTTTTTGCCCCCGACAACATAGCCCCCAGGGTCACTGAGGCAGGCAAACCCCTCCACCATGATAAGGCTGGCAATCCAAGGACTAAGCATTATTATTCTAATAATTATAATAATAATTCATGATTATTATTATTCTGATAATGCCAAGTAGAAAACAAGGTCCTTAAAATGCAGAACTAGAACTTCTAGGTAAAATCTGAACTCAAAAGCTATTTAATCTCTGAATGCTGTATATATGAATCACAAAATTTCACTTGTGCAGGGAGGGTTTGCACAGTATTGGAAATTTTAACCTAAAAGTATTTCTGCTTGTACAAAGCAGGCTCCTTACTCAGGGTCATCTGGACTGGGTTGGGGATTGAGGATTGTGGTTCCTATAGTTGCCCTTGCACTTTATCACAGTGAAACCATGACAATCCAGGGGTTTCTTACTTGGTGGTACAACATCTTTACATTATTTTTACATTTTCTTTCTCCTTTTGAAATATTTCACGTGTGATTATTATGAGATTGTTGTGGTGCTTTATTTTTTGTATATGTTTTAGGTATAATTATTTTGGCCATTGGCTTGTATGAGGCTTGTGTCTAGAATGGGTTAGGAAACTGCAATCATGACTGTACTGGTCTTTTATCGCTAGAATGCTTCTGGCTTCTTGGACTGTAATTGAGCACTACTGATATCAACACCAAAATTATCATCCAATCAACATTCTTCACTGATGGACAGAAAATACTGATTTGTTTACTACATCTGGTTAACCTCGGTGTCTCATGGCATTAATGGGACATATATGTGTGCCAGTGGCAGTTGGGTGATGGCTGATGTACCTCCAGTATCTGACCTTCCTATACAAGGTCAAACTGCTGAGTTCTGAGTGGATCAGTGGGTTGATGTCAACTCATTTTGTGCACCGGTTAGGCGCCAAACTTCTCCTGGCAACAGCTCTTCTTCTTCCCGAAATACATTCCTTTGCTGGCCGAGACATTATGTTCCTCCTCCCGATTTAACTCCTCCTGTCACCCCATCGACACCGCCACCGATGGCCTGACCCTCCTGAATGTCGGATTGGACAGTCCTGCCTTCTGCCACCGTGTGAGTCCGCTTATTGATTGACTGCATTTTAAGGCCACCACTTCCGATTTGCGGAATTTGCAATTTGTTATCTCCTGTACCTGCCGCTTCCACTGGGCAAAGCGTTCAGCAATCGGGGAAGATGGTGGCGCAGGAGCCAGTGCTATGTAGTGTGCAGGTTGTCTCCTTGCCTGGCAGCCTTTGCCACTGGTGTATGAATGTGAGGCATGTATTGTAAGGCACTTTGAGTACTTGTAGGAGTAGAAAAGCACTATATAAATGCAGTCCATTTGCCATTCAACTGTCTCCTTCAAAGGCCAGATTATATTCCAGACAAGCTAGGTGTATCTCCTACTTTCAGGTTTTACGTGACTTATCTTTGATCTAGTTCATATCAAGTTTAAATAGATTTGAAAGCTTAGTTCCATTTGTAGATTTTTGTTCAATATGATTGCCCAATGTTCACATCAAGATGTATTTACTTATACTGGGCTAAATCCCTGAGCTTCTGTGTACCCTCACACCTGTAGGGTGTGGGGTTTGAATCCTGACTCTGTGGGTGTGGATTCTGTTGTTCTCCTCTGCGTTTCCTCCCATAGTTAGGTTGATTGCCGTAGTGTGTGAGTTTATGTGGGTATGAGGCCTTCGATAGCCTGGTGTCACGCTTATGGTGTCCCCTGCCTCATGCCCTATACTCTCAACTCAGCCCCCCCCCCATTACTCTGTACATAATAAACAGATGTGAGAGATGAATGGAGGGATGTATTTTTCCAGTTAGAGGTCCTGTAGTGCTCTCTTAATTAATCTCCTTGTGCTTTACTCAGATTGTAATGCTTATAATGGCTTAAAAGAGCAATAGTAAGTCGCTCAGTTTGTTCCTTCGACAGTCACATCAGACTCGTGGAATCATAATATCAATAGTTCTGCCAAAAACCTGACTGGATCTAAGGGCACGAGCAGGTAGAGTGTCAGGACAAGTAGGATTCTGTTTTTAAAGCAGCCAAATGAGATGTAGGTCTCTAATGTGGATTTGCAACCCGATCAGAAGAAGACTGAGGCGTAGGCAATAGCTGAGATGTGGCCTGTGAAATGCTGGGGCCAGCAATGCCCCATCAAAGTGCTCCTTTCAGTGACAGGCGTCTGAACCTGAAACGTGACAGGAGCATCCTGAAATTAGGCTGTTATATTATATTACAATGACAGTGTCAGTATTACATTACGTCGTTTTGCTGACACTCCTGTCTAATGTACTTGTACAAAACATGGTACAGATTTATGTGCATAATTTCCTTGAAATTGTCTTGGGTTGGAGTTGGTGACTGACCCTAAGGTACTTGTGTTAAATATGACTTTTGTTTCTTTTGTTAAAATAAAATAAATAAAAATACACTGGCTAAGTGAAGCTCTGTATATATGGTGCAAACATATTTATATATATTTAGTTTCCTCCTAAATTATCATTTGCAAGATCAGTAGAATTAGAGCACGTTGGCTACACATGCAGGTCTTTGGTATGTGGTAATTAAATAAAAACCCTTGGTTGCATGTGCTCTTCTTACATATTCTGTGCCCCTTTTCTGGGGCTGGATTTAGGCTGGATTTACTAGGAAAAGACTGCAGGCCATATATTATTAGATTGATTTAAAAAAATCTCCTTATTGCTGTACAATTTTTCAAGTCATAACTGTTGACCGTAAACAAATAACAATCACTTTTGTTGTCCTGTTTAGTTTCCAAAATAAGGTTCTAAAAGAAAAAAGGTGCTAAAAGTACTGTGGTACTAAAGAGCTGTGATGGGAAGATAAAGCACTGTGACATGTTCTCCCAATCCATAGATTTTTAATAAGTGCATGTTGGCTTTACATAACCATCAGAAACACTACATAACCTTCAGAAACAAAAATATTTAACCTTGGATAGTCAGCTGTAGAAAAAAAATTACAAAATCAGTAGAATAAAATGCATGATACACACTTATATACTTCTTTTAGGCAAGATAGCAAAGGTTACAGGAAAGGTAGTGGTGGTGTGTGGCTCAATGTGCAAAAATCCCATGCTTGACGTCAGAAGGTTGTTAGATGAAATCCCACAATCAGTGGAGTGATTTCACCATTGGACCCCTAAGCAAGACCCTTAAACTCTGATTACTCCAGAGTCTCAATTTGCTTTCTTAAAAAAATGTGACTTGTTAATGTTACAGTTGGTTCTTTTTATTAATTGGCTGTGTAGCTGCAGAGTGAAAGTCTGGTCAGGTTTACAGATCACTGACCTGAATAATGCTGTTCTTTATGTGCCTGTTTGAATATCCTTTATGCTCTTATACAGGTATCTAGCAAAATACTCCACCTGAGATACTCAGACCTGCCCTGGACACCCAAAAGCTTGAGTTCCATAATCCCTCTTTCACAAACTCTGGACTCACTCAAGTTTGAATTGCTGTGATTTGTCCTGCTTGCATCACGTGACAAAATGGCAGCATGTCCCTCGTGACAGTGTGCTCTGTCAGTGCCCCAGAGGTCACCTGCTGCACATCCATTTGCACCTGTATCTGCCTTCTGTATACCTTTCAGAATATGATAAATATAGTACATGTCAGAAAGTGTCATTTTCATTGTTCTTTCGACAGTTTCCCTTACCCGGATTACTCTATAATGCGTAATGTCATACACACTGGTATTGGATTTGTGCTTTTGTGTTTTATAAACCCAGGTTATTATCAGTTGGAAGAGTTAATCTTGTCTGCACAATAGCAGCCTAACGCGTGACATGTGAGTTTTCACTGTGGCAGGAGCACAGAGATTATGACCATTCGTTTTAGCAAAATGTTATCAATTGCTTATACATTTAAAATCAGGAAGATTTCCTATGTCATCAGGAAAGAGTTACGTAAGCAAATGGAATTGGATTCTAGCGTTATTCTCCTTCCCATCACATCCCATCATGAAGAAAGCTTAAAATTACACCTTGTATTATGGGTCAGTCAGGTATGAATTGTCCCTCTGTATCCCTACCCCAGGTATTCTTATTGCCATTGGTTGGAAATTGTGTTATATTTGTGCTATATCTTTACTCTGTTTAGATAGATACTTGGCAATGAAATTACTAGACTTAGAATCTAGGCCCCAAAGATTCTACATTACAGTTGTAGCATAATGCATTATGTTGTCTTTGCTGTTATTTAAATGTTTTCAATTACTTTTAAAGGAACCTAGTAAAATCATTAAAGCAGATTGTAGTAAAAGATATATCAGACCTCTGGTTCTTAGAGCAAAACGCAGCCTCCTGGTTCTTCTAGTTAAGCTGTGCACTTGATGCACACGATGAGCCCTTTGACTCCAAATGCCTCATCACTTTCCTCAAGTTACCCATGGTGTCATACTTTGGATTCTTACCATTTCAGTTGCTGATAAATTACCAAGGCAGAGGTCAACTAGGGGCTGGCTGCAAGGGTCTGAGAATGCAGGCAAACCACGGACCTATAAACAGGCCCGATGATCTTGGAAGAAGCATGGTGGCTGTCCACACCTGAGTTAATAAATACTGGCACCATATCTGCTATATACTTTATATATGCTGACACGTATATGTCCAATAAAATCGGTAGATACTCAGGTTTCACAAATTTCTAAATAATGACAGAAAGCAGAAAATCTGCGCCAGTAATGTCTTATTAAACAGTTATAATGAGAGAGGTTCTATCGTCAGTGACAGTGCCAACGAGTTATACTTCATGCATTATAATTTGACACTCCTATTATTAGTAAGTGATTATTAGTAAGTGATTAGTAAGTGTCATGGTGCAGTCTAGGGTTGCACCAACTAGAATGCGTGTGTAGTGATGTATACACTATACCTAATTCCCTAACTAAGTAAAAAACAAAAGGTTTCCATGACCTGTCAACTAGAGAATAATTTTAGAGTACATAATTTTAAAGGCGTTATTAGTGATTGACTGTGAATGGAAATATCACAATATACCACGAAAACTTCAGGACTGAATGTTTTTTTTTTTACTTTAAATTTGGTCTTATGTGAGAGTTCAGCATTTTGGGAATTCATGTTATTCACTATTTTTCAGATTAAATTATAAGGTGGCTTGTTTTATATTTCTATTAAGACTTTTCCTGCTGATTGAGTTTGACAAGTTGGCATAATCAAGCGAGTAATATTGTTTAACTAAATGTATTCAGTATTTTTAATTTTTGATGATGTACCATTGTATCATCTAATGTCATAGGTTAACTATGTTCCAATGCTCCTTAAAATCGGTATCAGACACATTGTTGACATCATTCAGGGTCCTATACATAGCGAGGCCTGCCATGTGTCTAGCTCGTGCCCGGGGACAAGATGATCTCAATGGCCCACCCAGCCCCTGCCACCCTGCTCCACACACACAATTCCTGACTGTACTCAGGTTGCTTACTGGCTATAACACACACACACAGCACGTTTTATTTGCACATGGCAAAAGAGCTCTCACTAAAAGCACACCTCATATAATAGGCTGTTTACATTCACTTATTGCTCATGTACCATTCAGTACATCATTTTCGATTCGGTACTCACAATGAAACGAATGGATACCTTGACTAACATGGATGGAATCTACATTCACAAATAGATAAACATGGAAAATACTATGCTAATAATAGCTCTGATTTGGTTATGGCTAAAGCTGGTTACAGGCAGTCACAGTCGCTGGTTTTGGAAAGTTTCAATTTCATAGTGAAGTACACCAGCACTGTAGATGGAGTAGTTAATAAGACGAAAACAGTCTGTTGACTCTGTTTTGCCCAACTCTGCTGGAAGCCAGCATCCAGCATGCTAACTCATTTGAGACTATCAATGGTGTGTGTGTGAAATGCAAGCCCCTGCAAATATCCTCATGGCATTTAAGATACTTTTACCATGAAATTCAGATTGGTCTAAAAACATAACTACATATAGAGGTCTTTATGTTGATAGAAATGCAATCATATTCAATAGTAGAGAACACAATGGAATGATTGTAATGCTGTAGCCCCCGAGTAGGTGAGGCAGGTATAGAAAATGGATGGATGGATGTTATGATGTTATATTTTTGATTACATAGACCTATTTATGTTTACAATTTGCAAATATGTATCTAGGTTTCGTTACTCGGACACGTTGACAGATGCATTGCCTTTGGTTTACAGGCATTCTTAATTGTGTTTATTTGCATATTTAAAAATAAATTTCAAAACAAATAGTTTTCCCTGCCGTGCCAAAATTGATGGTTCTTACCGCAACGTGAATTTTGTGTACTGTTACACCCAGACAAATTACAGGTTAACTAAAAGGGAACCCCCATCACCAAAATTCAACATATTTTTTCAAATACCTCACTGTAGATCTGTGTAATTATCAACACAAGTCAAAAGTATTTTCAAAAATATTGATAGACAAGTTTGTTCCTTGTAGATTCTGCTCTGACTGTTTGCATAGAGCATGGACCCACATGTTTTCCCTGCATAAAACACTTTCAGTTTTTTCACATTTCCTTCTGTAACCACTGTTGTAGGCTTATTGGGCTTTTCAGATGCTGGCATTCCTTGGTGGACCTGAACATTTGACACTTCAGTGGTATGAGCCAGCAGTGTCCTCCAGCTGCGTCCACATCCAGTCAGAGGGGAGTCCCCTATCAGAACATGTGTTTCGCCTCCACTTGTCATTCTGTCATGCACACACTCTCACACACAGCCACTCCACACAGACAATCATTATAATGGGACAGGAAACAGATTACATAACAAGGTTACAATCTGACTGACCTCTGAACAATCTGCCCTGTTTACATCATCTGTATGAAGCATTGATTTTCTCAGTAATAGTGAATGTAACCAGAATGCAATTGAAATGGATGAATGTGCTGCAGACTCAAACTTAATCTATTTGCACTGACCTAATACTCATATATGAAAGGACCATGACTTATGAGGTTCTGTGGAACCCCCGGTAAATATGGATTTCTTCCTTGAAGAAGCACCTGTTAGGCAATTGGCTAAAAATGGTTAGTGAAGAGAAATAAGTAAATAAATATATTTCACAAGATATTTATGGGAGTTTTTAGTAATCGTTACATTTTATAGGGTTCAGTTTGCTTTTTAGTTTTGCCAAACATCATGGCCTGTTTGGCCAATATTTTGCACTTTTTTGTAATATTTTGAAATTTGGTCAAATATCTTTATGAGAATAAAGAACTCGCAAAATTTCAATTGATGTCAAGTGTAAATAGAACATATTATGGAAATGCATGTGGGTTCGATTGTCTGCACGCTTTTCCTATAGGTCTGTATGTCTGTTTTTAAGGAGATACAGCTGGGAAATACAACCCATGGCAAAAAAATATGGAATCACTACTCTTGGAGGATGTTCATTCAGCTGTTTTACTTTATAGTAAAAAATAATAACAGAAAATCACAGTTATGACACAAAACTATACTATTTAACAGCTGAACATTTTGGCTATGTAAAAAAAAAATTAATAAAATTAAATTAAATTGTTGTAACTAATGGGACTTTTTTTCAGATCAAGTAGAGGAAAACATGGAACCACTCCATGGTGAAGAAAAAGTTATGGAATCATGAGCCATAAAAATCACAATTAATATTTTGTTGCACCTCCTCTGGCTTTTATGACAACTTGAATTCTTTGACGCATGGACTTTACTAATGAAAAACAATATTATTCACCAGTCAGGTTCCAACTTTCTTGTATAGCTATTGACAGATCAGCTTTGCAGGGTGAAGCCTTGTCATGTGCCACTTTTTTCAGTTTCCACCATCAATTTTCAATCGGATTGAGATCCGGACTGTTTGCTGGCCATGTCATTGAGTTGCTATGCCTTTCTTGAAGAAAAGTTTTAACAGTTTTTGCTTTGTGGTGAGATGCATTATCATTCTGTAAAATTACTTATCACCAAACCGACCTTAGATTGACGCAATCTGAAAAGTGTCCAAAATGTACACATCTACATTTCCTGTAGAGGTAATCACTGCCTTCTCCCCTGGTTTTGACACACATCCCTATCACATCAATGTCTGTGGAAATTTACCTGTTCTCTCTAGGCAGTCATATTTATACATTTCATTGGAACGGCACCAAACAAAAGTTCCAGCATCATCTTTTTGGCCTAGTGGAGATTCATGATTCATCACTGAATCACTTTCATCCAATCATCCACAGTCCATGACTGCTTCTCTTTAGTCCACTGTAACCTTGTTTAGGTGTTAATGATGGTTTACATGTGGCTTTCCTGCACCTAAACCTCATCTCCCTCAGCCAATTTCTTACAGTTTGGTCACAAACATTGACTCTCTTTGTGCCCAGCTGTTTTCCATTTCCACGCCATATTGCTTTGACTCTCCAATCCTAACGTTTTGATGTCTTCCTCGGTCTACCTGTACAGTATGTTTCTCTTTTACAATCTTCCCATTTTGTTTGTACTTGCTGTAAATTTTAGACACAGCTGACTGGGAACAAGCAACATCTTTTGCCACACTCCATTTTGAATTACCTTCTTGAAGGAGTTTCATAATCCTTTCCATTGTTTTGACTGCTAGCTCTTTTGTTGGGGCCATGTTTCCAGTCCATCATCCAGGTTCAAGTGCTCTCAAATCACTGTATACTAATTTGCATATTTAGAAAAAATACTTAGAAATGCAAATTACAAGGCGATTCCATAATTTTTTTCCCTGATCAAGTGACTCTATCCTTTATTCCTCTACTTGATTTCACAAAGTTGTGCCATTAATTACAACTTTTTTAGGTATGTTTTACAAATCAGAATGTTCAGCTGTTAATAAAATAGTTTTGTGTTATAACTGTCATTTGTGTTTTTTCTTCAAAGTAAAACAGCTGAATGAACATCCTCCATGAGTAGTGATTCCATATATTTTGCCATAGGTTTTATTTTTATTTTCACTTGAGGATTGAGCTTACAGAGACTTACAGAGTGACTATGAAATAAAACATGCATATAAGACCAGTGCAAGTACAAATCTTTTTCATCATTTCTGTTTTATTGAAAAAGACTTGCAACAATAACAATCATTATATCATCTGTTTTTATAAAAATCTGTGCGTTGTGTGTATTTTCAATACAGTAGACTGTTACAAAAAAGATTGCACATGGTAAGGGCTTTCTGACAGAGTTTAAAGTTACAATTTCAATTAGTGATTTGGGTTAAGCAGGGGACGAAATTCTTCCAGAATCTCTCCAGACAAACCGTGGTAGGTTAGAAATGTAGATCGAGAGTGGTGATCTCTTAAAGCTTTTGCATTTGGAGCAAGACCCATGACTAACTGATCTGGACCGACTTGGGCCTGGTGACGCTGTGTCACATCAAAAAGCCTTCCATAGAATGCTCAAATAAAGACTTCAGGGTACCAGACTACTAAAGGACCTGAAAGGGAACCATAGAATTTGGATATCAGTGGTGCCGTTTCCAAGGTAATGTTCTAAAAATGGTTCCATCCTAAAACTTATATTTGTAACATACATACAATAATTCTCCAAGACCTGACAGTGATATTATTAATGTCTGGTAACCTGTAGCATCTGTTATCATATAGGTAGCAAATTTGACATTAAATTAGTAGATGTTCTCTAAATGTTAATCCCAGTTTTAATTTTTTTTGCTATATTTCCCCTCCTTTTATCACAGAATTGCATGTGTCACATCCAGCCCACCTCAGAGCTACACGGTATGTCATTTCCTAATTCTTCACACTTAATCTACTTTTACACTGCATCCTACTGCCAAAGAGGGTTGACCATAATATCAGGGGGTTGCCCACCCCAAAGCCACCAGTCAGAAACAGGCATGCGACCATAAAAACCAGCCAGGCTCAGGCCACTCTCTCATGGTGCTGCCGGGTGGAGTTTGACATTTAATGCTCCTCATTTGATGACAGGAATTAAAAATAGTCCTTCAAACACAACCAAACATGTAAGGCATACGTCTCTTGTGCATATTGAACAATTGAATATATATATATATATATATATATATATATATATTCATATACATTCATATATATTCATATATATATATATATATATATATTCTTTCTGTATAATACACAGGATCTTTTATTTTAAATGGGATGGCCTTTTAGAAAGCATGGTATCATATTGCAGAGTAATGATCTGACAAGTGAAAGACGGGGCAAACCATGTACTATAAATAAGTTCTTGTGACCCCCCCACCCACACACACAGCCCCACTCACCATGCATGACCTGCAATCACTGAACAAGAATGGAACATTCCGTGAAAAGAAAGGATCATATCGCATTCATCTCCAAATTGTAAGAAAGGCAACCCTGCTTATTAAAAGTCCCTCTGTTAAGATACCAGCTCATTAACAGATCACGTGACATTTAAAAAAATTAGACGGGAATACAGCTATTGTATCACAAAATACAGGATAAATTTTAAATTTCTTTTTGCTAGCTGTCCATTTTTTTGCATTGACTTTGGAGTGAGTATATGATGGCTGCCTTCAGGAGACTGGTAGATACACACTTCCTCACAGAGCACTCAGGGAACTCACAAAGACCTGGACTAATGTGCAGACAAGACCCCAGATGGCAGTACAAGAGTGAGGTTTCTCTCCTGGCATGAGTCTTTCTTCTGCCATGCCTATATCCATAGCTAAACAGTAGTCTTGCCGTCAGACAGCCTAAATCTAAAGATTATGTGCAAAAACAGGACAGCTTTATGATAACAAATTAAGATGTTAGAAGCATATTGTGTTCACACAAACATGCTCCATTTAAAGTGCTACTTTATTGTCTGAACAATTCTTTTCCCTTTAATATGAATAAACGTACAATTTAGAGCATTTCAATAGCAGCAAAATCTAATAATGTGAGTAAACAGGGAAACAATGCTACTTCACCCATCTTGGTCTGGTTACTCAACAGGCTGATGACCTGTAAAGCATGCCTGTTATTTTAAATTTCACCAGCATCCTGCCATTTTGTTTGTCTCTTTGCTGTTCTGTGACCTTTTTCACACACATGCATAACATTTGTCTGGAAAAAAATCTCCATCACTATGTGCACGACCCCACAGCACAGTCCTAGTGCTGCGTTTTTTTCAGTCCTTGTAAGGGGGATACAGTTTGTTTCTTAGGCCTACACATCTAATAGTAATACCTCACTGGGACTTTCATGGACACTCAAGGCTTAAAAACTCCCTTCCCATCAACTGTGCAGTCAAATCTCAGATTCTCGTTTGAATGTCATGAAGAGATTGCGCTCCAAGTCTGAAGCCTTTTGTGAACTGCTCCCATCATTGCTGCACTCGCTTTTGTCCTCCGCCTCCTCTTTGTCCATCATCGCCACTTCATTCTCATAGCAAAAAGAGTTAGAGCCGGACTCGCTATCCTTCTTTTCAGCAAGCTCCCGAGCACTACATAGCGGAGTACTTGGCACCTCGTAGGTTTTGTGAAAATGAGAGTAGTCAACCTTGTAGTAGTTCTTCTCCTCGAAGAGTACGGGCTCGAAGCAGTGTCCCCAGAGGATCTCCCCTGCCAGGTAGGAGCTGCGGCACTGGGTTGTCATGGCCGTGGCTTCTACCATGCCCTCCAGGATGACCACAATCTCAAATCCAGCTGTCTCAAAATCCTGCTTGCTCATATCATAGAAGGGACTGTCCTCGTTGATCTCATGGACGATAATCATGGGGGAAGCAAGGAAGATCCGGTCTATGCCAGTGTCGAAGCCCACATCGATATCTACGTGGTCTAGGGGGATAAACTCCCCCTCGGCAGTGGTCCGGGATTTGAGTAGCTGAGCCCTAACATGGGCCTCCACCAGGTGGCTCTTGCGTAGGTTGCCAACTCGCCACATCAGGCATAGCTTGCTGTCCCGCATTGCTATTGTAGCGTTGTGGCTAAACACCAGAGTTTCGTTGCGCTTCTTGGGCTTGGCCATCTTGGCCATGACGGCACCAATGATGAAGGCGTCAATGATGCAGCCAACAATGCACTGGAAAACCACCATAAAGACAGCAATGGGGCACTCTTCCGTCACATGGTGGTAACCATACCCAATAGTGGTCTGCGTCTCCACAGAGAAGAGGAAGGCTGCCATGAAGCTGTTAACATTGGCGACACACTGCTGGGAGCTATTCCCCAGGTCACCATAGAAGAAGGCCACCAGCCAGAACACATAGCCGAAGAACAACCACGAAAGCACAAAGGTCAAGCAGAAAATGATTATCATCCATCGCCAACGGATGTCCACGCAGGTGGTGAAGATGTCGGCTATGTAGCGCTGGCCTTTTTCGCTCATGTTGATGATGTGCACGTTGCAGTGTCCGTCCTTCTTGACGAAACGACATGGCACCGGCTGCCACATGTGAACCTTGCCATCACCATTGCTGTGGCCATTGGACATGGCTACAGTGGCCAACTTGAGGCCATCCACTTTGGAGGGCATGACACTGTAGCAGCTGGCCCGCATACTACCCATCACTTCTGCTGACGGGGACTCCACTTCACCTGCCTTGGGAAAGCTTTTGGGAGAAGCTTCAGAGGAACAGTTTTGGACATTCATAGGACCAACCTGTGCAGAAAATAGGAGCAACTGGACTGGGAAGCCGCTTCTCTGCCCCGTACCGTGCCTTGGCTAAACCAAAGAAATCCCACAGTAGTGAAGTTCAGTCTTCTTTCATCAGAGCCATGCTGCTCAGCAAGAATGGGAACTCTGCACACAAGATAAGCATAAAACAGCTGTGACAGACCACCCAAAGGAAACTATTGAATCTATTTAGCCTTGAGCAAAGGAGACTAAGGGGGGACATGATCCAGGTATATAGGGTTCTAACAGTTCTGGATGCTGTTCAGCCAAATGGCTATTTCAATATTAGTTTAAATACTAGAACTCGTAGCCATAAGTGGAATTTAGTGGGAGAACATTTTAAAACAAATTTGAGGAAGCACTTCTTTACGCAGCGTGTAGTTAGAGTATGGAATTGTCTTCCTGTTAGTGTAGCGTAAGCCAAAACCCTGGGTTTCTTTAAATCAGAGCTAGATAAGATTTTAACAACTCTGCGCTATTAGTTAAGTTCTCCCCAAACGAGCTTGATGGACTGAATGGCTTCCTCTCGTTTGTAAATTTCTTATGTTCTTATATTCTCTCACACTTTATCTTATGTACAGCTATGTTTCTACAATGCAAAAGCTTAAAACTATTTATAATTTCACTGCTCCCAAGGGCCAGAGAAGAAAGTTATACTTATAATATAGTTAGCGCAGAGAAATGAACAACAACTTTGTAAGAAATTTAGTTATATATTTAAATATAGAAGTTCCTCGCTTTATGATGCTTTGACTTATGATATTTTGACTTTACAATGGTACAATGGGAAATGGCGGCATCCGTGCAGCCAGGCTTCCAAGTCTCTGTAGCGATTAGAAGCATATACCATAGAGTTTAACTAATGTTACGTAAGTATAATTTTTTTTCTTTGTTCAACCAAATACATTTCTATTCATTTGTTTACGCCCCAAATACTAGTATTTAGTTAGTTACAGTAATTGTTTACTTATTTATGTATCATATTCATGTTCAACTTACAATAAATTCATCGCAATACAATTCCATCATAAGCACCTGAACTTAAAACTTTCAGATAATTACATCACTAAATTAATTTACTTCCATCTATGACAAAATTAGAAACAAAAAATAAAATTACAGATTTTCACCATGCAAATTACAGATTTGTCAGATCACACAGTTCTATAACTTATCTCTGAATGCATTACACCATGTGCAACCAAACAGCAAACATACTGTTGACTGAGGTCACCTGTTACTGGAAACTCCTCCAGTTCTAATCCACCATCTGTAATTTTGTTATGCTTTTTTTACTTTTAAGGTCAGATTTAATTTGGAAGTTCCTTGCAAACTGCCTTCTTTTCTGCAGATGAAAGGTATGTTAGTTTAGCTTTGTATTTCAGGGTCTGATTATGAATGTGCCACGCAGTGCATTCTAATCTTAGAGCACTTGAAAATGTATTGGATTGGGAAACTGTACTCTCAATAAATCCTGAGGTGTTTACAGCACTTGTGCAGCCACCTAATAATCCATCCATTGAAGTTTTTCTTCCATTTACTTAGAAATGATCTTGTTACTTTCAGATTATTGTTGGAAAGACTGCTCATATTCCTGGTGGTTTGAACTAATGTTAATGTTTATGTGTCTGATATTGTGAGGATGGCCTGGGAGAGGAATCCTGTTAAGTTAAGGATGATAGAAAGGCCCCAATTTCACAGTTTTGAATAAAGCCTTACAATATGGCTATTTTTTCTAAATAATGCACAGCTCCCTTCAAACCTAACACCAAAATTAACTAACCCAAACAACCAGCAGTCACCTTGAATATGTAAACAAATGGGTAGGTATCAGGTTAAATGTGTGGTTTGAACACAGTTCAGTTTATGCTGAGACAATAGAAATAACAATTGTAAACAAATTTCGATTACTACTCAGGCACCCATATCAAAATAAAATCTTTCTCTCTGTACTAGAATCCCAAAATGTCAAACCCTTTCTTACTACCGTAGTGGGTGCAGCTCCAAGGAATGATCCAGTTTTGGTCCCATACTGCGCAGAAGCAACATCCTCTATGTGAGATAAGACCCCCAGTCAGACAGCGCTACCTGTCTTTGATATGCATGCACTGCTTTGTCAGCCAACTCCTCCACATAGCTGACTGTGTTGAAGTCAGTCCTTTCAAAAAACTTGGGGCATTAGAAAATAAAACGCAAATCAGCCACAAGTTGTTACAAAAAAGCCTGATGCCAACACCAAGCTTGAGTTAATGCTGTATAGCTTTCTGTGTATTTAAATGTAACCAAAATCAAATAAAACCGTGAACTGTAGGCCGGCAAGTAATGTTAAATGATCAGTTTTGCTTTTACCATTGTAAATAAAGCACTTCTGTTTTTCATCGGTTTTCAGTACTGTTTTCTCTGTGTAACACCTACATGAAATATTGACTTTGGGGGGGGGGGGGGGGGGGGGGGGGGGGGGGGGGGGGGGGGGGGGGGGGGGGGGGGGGG
>JAODUD010000045.1:8066604-8081398 GCA_026784285.1 Stomatorhinus walkeri
TTGTTTATTATGATGTGAAGGTCTCAGAGAACAGTGCCGAAGCTCTGATGCTGCACTACATGGTAAACACGGTGGTCGCTTCTCTCATGTCTCTAACCACCCTGGCTGGCTGTGTCATCTACTGGCTGGATGAGAGGAACCACGTGCTGGAGAAGAACCCCTCACGCAGCCTGGATGTGGGCCTGCTCTTAGGGGCCTCCCTCGGCAGCTTCCTCATCTGTTACTTCACTGTGGTAGCTGTGATAGCCTCAGGAAAATCTGAGACCCTCAATGCAGTCAACCTAGCCTGCTCACTGGTCACTATCCTGCAGCTCATCCTGCAGAATGTTTTCATCATCGAGGGACTCCACCGGGAGCCTTTCAAGGAGACCCATGCAAGTCCTATATTTTCCAACCCTCACGCCCTCCACGCCAACCAGGAGGTGCACCAACGGCATAGCACAAGGAGGAGCACTGTGGTAATCATCACTGCAGGCATGCACATGCCTGTAGCCCTGGGACTGTGCTGGAAAAGGCGGGTCCTCAAGGAAATATGCGTCTTCCTTCTGCTTTGCAACATTCTGGTAAGTGCCTTTCCTGGTCTCCGCAAACCCCAGCAGGCTCCATTCGTTTTGCCATCATCATCATTGTCTGTCTTCCTACAGCTCTGGATCATGCCAGCCTTCGGCGCCCGTCCCCAGTTCAGCAACCCTCTTGGGTTCGACTTTTACAGTGTCACCACCTGGGCAGCTGTAGTGAACGTCGGCCTCCCCTTTAGTATCTTCTACCGCTTGCACTCAGTGGTCAGTCTCTTTGAGGTATACCTTATCTCATGATAGTCTGCACTCTTGAAAACATGAAGGAATCATGCTGACCTTCATTATATTATGGTCAGATTTTTAAGCATTTCTTCGTCTTTTTTTTATTTGCTTGGTAACACACGGTCAGCACTGCTGCAATGCGTTTGTCTTTTCGTCTTGGAGCAGCTTGTGACAGACTCTCATGTCACTTACGAAAGTGTTCATGGATGAGGGGGGTTTCTGCAAGGAGGTGAGGTTTTAAAGCTCACCTGCGTAGCACTTTATTCTCAAGAACAAGTATCTGTGTAAGGAAAGAGGACCCTTTTGTTTGTGGTTCTTCACATTACAATTCTATCAAACTCATAGTTATTCATGGTGTGTGTCAGATTCCCAATTGTACCCTGACCTTTTACAAGCAATCTGGACTCAAGTTCAGTTTTTGAGCAATCTGAGTCACATGGGATTAAACTGTCCATTTCCACATTTGTGGGAAAAGGCAAAACACCTTTTATGTAGTTCAAAGTTCATGCATATTGCAAGTGGAGGTAGAACTCCCAGCCTATGACGCAGTTCTTACAATAAGTCCTCCACAGGCGTCACATGTCCAAGGACACTTTCTAAGAAGTGCTATCCGTGGGAAAAATCTAAGTGATATGGCCTTCCGTCTCCAACTGCCCAAGGATGTGGGAGCTCCAGGGAGGGGCAGAGGGGAAGGCCGTGACATCAGTGGGCCGGACGTCACGCTGGGAGGGGAGGGAGGGGATGTCGATTGTCTCATTGAAAAGTCATAAAGTAGCCAATGAATAACTTCGGGGAGCAATCTGAGAAGAAGAAAAGACTTCGGAAGGATTTCCACAAGAAGTGGTTACATTCTCCTGAAGGTGTCTGGGCTCTTTGGAGCCTTCTGTTCAGACTGGATGTTTTTGGTTTAATTAAGAAGGCATTAAGCGTAAATCTAAAATTGCTTTTTATTAGTCTGTGTGGTAAAAAATGTTTACAGGGGACCATATGCAATGTATATAAGGGTATTAGGTGCCTTTGTTTTTTATACAATGTTGCATTGAACATTTTGACTAATTTCACTCTGGGGTGAATTATAAGGCTTTTAAGTTTTCTGATTATCACAGAACAACTTGGCAGGGTGGTCCATCACTGAGACAGACTCCCTCCATAAATAATAAAGCAATCACTTGCCAATCATGCTTTTGTCATATTTCTTCATCGTTTACTTAGGTCTAAGTCACATCGATAACATCTTGTTGCAGAAATTTATGAAGCTGTAATCCACTGCTGTCCCTTCATTCCTGCAACAAAGTTATAACTTTGTGTGAGCTCTTTGGTAATTAATGAGGGCTTGTTCTGTGCAATGAAATGGTGGCTTTTCAATAATCCACATGATGTGCTTCTAGGCAGTGTACATTTATCTTCTACACAGTCTTTGCACCATCCAAACAGGGAATGATTAACAGTAATCTCCAAGCGAAGTCCTTGCCTTAGTCTGAAATAAACTGCAGTGCTGCAGTATGTTAAAATATCCGTCTGGGTTAATTTTAAAAGTCAGCTTATATATCGAACCCTTCATGACTGAACAGGGTCATGTGCCCCCCCCCCCCAAAGTCAGGAGAAACCAGACCGAGATCAGAAAGTTGTCACCCCACTGGCCTTATGGGTCAAAAGTTGGGCGCAATCTTTGATAACAATCCTATACTTGTGAGATAGGCTGTTTACTGTACACAAACACGGCAATATAAACATATTAAAAACTGTGACATGTGATACTGCACCTGAGAGCTCATAAACCTAGTTAATGAGTAAAATAGACTGCATGTCTTTAAAGCAATGGCAGGTCTGTCATACACACTTAATAAAGGGTAAACGAGGAAACACAGACCAACCCGTATAGCATGCCATTTTCATGAAATCCAATGCTCCAAAGAAATTCAGGAAATAATCTTATATATCTCTGGTACACACATATTCAGTGACAAACACGGCCAGAAATGTCATGCGATGTAAAGGAGTGCAGTTAATGGGCTTCCCACCAAAGTGGATATAAGTAGTTTCTCATCCCAGCAGCTCCTCCAAGCTGGAGTCAAATAGTTAACAAGGTGCTACATTCTGAGAATTTTATATGGCGAAACACACCTTTTAAGGCAATGAAATCCTAAACTTGGTTTCTAGGCATGCAGGCACCACAAAAACGTACAAGACACTAAGAAGCCAAGCTGGACTGAAATCCATTATCAGGAAACGTTACAAGACAATGGCTCCTACAGCTAATTCATAATTTATTACATTTCACATAAATAAAGTGACTGAACTGCAACAAATGCACTTTTATATACATGGGATGTTTAAATAATCCAAAATTATGCGAAAATCAGGTGAGTATGTGGGACATATATCACTATATTACACCGAGATCCACAGTAGTCAGCTGCAAAAGGAAATGTGAGATGAGATGGCATCATCTCTAAAAGGTTCTCCTGGCCATCTTGCCTTTTTGGCCCATCGTTGGAGAAGTGCCGATACACTTCAGCATCTGTAGGATCTGGCCTTCAGTCCTCCCCCACCTGAGACCTTTGACCTTGAATAAAAGAGCAAATTAGAAGCCAGGCAACAAGTATGACACTGGGCCAGCAGCATTTTGCAGAATTATTAACGTGAGGAGACGAGGTCCAGGAGCAAATGGAGTGATACCTACAGCCAATAGTCCCCCAGGTATCTCTCTACACTCTTTGGAGCTCAAACAGGTGAACATCTGTGTCATACCAGATTGGAGGATCCACGTTTCTACAGTGACACGACAACAGGTATCGCTGAATCAACACAAGGGTCATGGATCATTTTATACCACAAGAGCACCCCCTCCTGGCACTATTTGATATCTCTCAGTGCAGGCATTTGATGAATGGACTTGACCTCATACCAGTGAACAACAGCTGAAAGTGGCTTTTTCTGCTATACAGAATCAGGACGAGGCGTGCCATGTGTACAGGTTTGAATATTTTAAGTAAATAAAAATAAACTCAGTGGCTCTTCCCAGGCCTCAGCTGTGCGCACCTCAGGTAGACCACTCCCCACGTGTAGGTGCGGAACCACATGGTGGTCCCGGCATTGGCCTGGTACTTTCGGATCAGGATGGGGTGCGGGACGGGCAGGAGACCGACCAGCGTGCCGTGTTGGAGGAACTTCAGGATTTCCGACTCATCAGTCAGACCCCTAGATGAGGGACACAAATCTTGCATGGACTGGCACTTACAATAATGAGCTCGAAGGGACGCCTTAAACCAGGAGTAAGGCAATAATTAGCCTGCATTGTATAGCATTATTCTATCTCACTGGTGTATCAATTTTGGCAATTTTGTGATACATATAAAACCTTCAGGAGTGTTTTCTCCAGTTTTTCTGTATGATTAAATTCAACCCGTCCTCACTCAGCCGGTTAGATATTCACAAAAAGTCTCACTTGTCAATGCAGATCTTCTCAACCTGGGGAACCAGCACCTGCAGTAGGCGAAGGATTGTCTGTAGGGGAAGGCGGCTCTTCCAGGAAAGCACCTGTCAGGAAGGCGCGTGTACCACAGCTCCGGTCAGGCATCCACTCTGGTTGTCGAGGGAAACACCTCTGCATGTGCATGACTTGGATACAGGAGCTCACCCAGTCTGGTGTGGGGGTCCAGCTGCAGGTGGATGTCACAGCAGGAAGATTCTGCTCCGTCTCTGTGTCACTGTAGAAGACATCCTGAGAGGCAGACAGACACACCAGCGGCTCTTAGTCCATATGAACATACCCCTCTGTATTTAGATAAATGGTTACACCTGTTCTTCAGCTACATTCAGCAAAAATCGCTGCCCCCAGAGACAGCTATATGGAGGTCTCCAGTGCAGCTCCTTCACCTCATTGTCCTGTGCCAAATTAGATTCGGTGTCGCTACCACTGGCCACACCAGTATGGCTCAAACGGGGGGTCTGAGGAATGTCAGATGGCTGAAGCGAGATCGTGACCCGTCCCTCCAAGACCTGTGACTTCTCTATCAGCGTGTCAATATCTGTGAAGAATCAGTCTGGCGTTACCCATAACTAATCCACATAACTAGCTGGACAAGAACAGGCTATAAAGTTACGGTTCCATGTGATACCTGGCATAGACAAGGCTGGTCTTGAGGGTACCTGGCCCAGTGGCCACCTGTGGGCACGAGCCCTCTATGGAACCCCTCTCTTGGGAGTCGGAAGGAGAGACGCCCCCTGCTGGTCGCTGCTTGCGCTGCAAAGCTTTCTGGATAGACACGTGGTCAGTCGGCAGGCTGGCCAGTTGCTGAAAGGTGGTACGGTTGCGGATGATGGCATAGACCAGGTTGCTGTGGCCTGGATAGAGGTAGAAGAAGAATAAAAGTAGATATTAGGCAGAGAAAAGTAATGCCCATTTGTTCAATGAAGATGAACATTCCTCTACCATCAAACTGGTACTGAACAATGTTGTTGAAAGCCTCGAGCAGGAAGAGGACCAGCTGGTGGTTTTGCTGGCTGGAGAAGAGGAACCAGCTGCTGGAGAAAACTTCAAGAAGGTGCAGAAGCTTGTTGGAGGCCACCATGGACAGACTTTTCAGATACGGTGAAACTACAATGAAAGGGTTTAGGATATTAGGGGCAGTACATTTGGGTCTAAAGAAGGAAGCTATTGAATGATAATGTCTCTTCTAGTTAGCACATGCACAAGGAGAGAAGTTTCAAATTTCAAGTTTTATTGTCACATGTGTTGTGAGGAACACAGTGAAATTCTTGTATCACAGTTGCAGGGGAGGTGACAGATGCATGGGAGACAATGGGACCGACAACAGTGCAAAGAAGGGACAAAACAGCGATGTAGTAAAATACAAAACCATGTATAACAAAGCGCAATATGGGAATTTTTGTCACCTCAAGGGTGTGTGTCATCCATTATCAAATCATTCATGCAGAGCCGTACACGAAACAGGAAAAAAGAAAAAAGATTAAGAAAGAGACACTAAGGTCATGATCAAAGTCACAATAAAACTTGAAACCCGAACCTTGAAAAGGAGCTGCTGTAACCAGTGAAAATGGAGAGATTACTGGGAATTTTTTGAGAGCTCAGTGATGTGTGTGTTCAACAGAAACTGAGTAATGATGATGCGTGGCGCTTACCGTTGGCGATGATGGTGAGCAGGCAGTCATATAATGGCTGCAGACGCTGGTGTCCGTTGGTGATGATCTTGTGGAACACCTGCAAAGTGGCACCCATATCAAAGTAAACCTGCCGTGTGCCCCCAAAAACCCTGGTTAGCACACGCTACAGGTCTATCAAAACCATCACAAAGCTAAATCTATCCAGCTCAAGTCCCAGAACAGGCATCCGAGATAACAGGCAACCCGACTAGAGCCTCACCAAGACAAGCAAGTCGGCGTGCGTCCCGGTGAAGACAGGGACATCCATGGCCACGTGCGCCTTATACGGCTTGTTCAGACGCACGCCGAAGTTCCTCTCGCCACTCAGTAGCAGCAGGATGAAGACACCGATGTGCAGCAGGCCTACGCGGGCTGTGGAAATGCTAGAGCATCGCACTATAGGGTCCCCCAGTCTCCATCTCAGCAGGCAGACTGTTATGTGAGTGTCCCAGCTCTCAGTTACCCACTGACCATTTCAGAGCTCATTTAGCTAAACCTAGGGACTAATTTGGGAAGCATTCGACTAAGTAACCCCAGCACAGGGTGGGCCTCCCAAGGTTTAGCTAAGAGAGGACGCTTAAAACGGCAAAATATGTCATAGCCACACTCACCCTGGTCGGCACGGACATCATTCAGGTGGTACAGAATGGGCACCAGGACATCCAGCACATCACCGCTCTTCAGCACAAAGTAGAGAAATTTCTGAAAGGCATACAGAGGCATCTGGCCACTTGGAGTATGGGATTCCTCTTCCCACGGGTGAGAAGGTCAACAAACCCTCCAGATGGGAGCCTGAACAGGCTGATCAACAACCACTGACATTATCTTTACTCTTGAGTATTTTGGTTTTTGTAAACAGAACAAGCCTGTGTTCGTACCATGGAGCAGACATTCTTCTCATCTGTTGCATTTGTGTATTTTGGTTTAAAATGACAGCTTTTGTACTATGCTATAGGTATCTCCCACTTAATGTTCAATCGGGTCACTTTGCTTTTATGAAAGACCTACATGTATTTTCATTTAACTGAAAAATCTGTAGAGGATTTTCATTTTTATGAAAAAAATGAGAAAAGCAAAAATTGAGTTTAGCATTTGTTAGTCTACGAGCCAATTAGAAATACATAGTTATGCGTCATCAACTACAGACCACATATACAATGATGGTCCAACAAGATTATAATGAAACTGAACATTTTTATTACCGAGTGATGTCGTTGATATTGTAACGTCATAGTGCAGCACATTATTCATGTGTCTGTGGTGATGCTGGTGTAAACAATCCTACTGCACTGCCAGCAAGGTTCGAATTACACGTTGGCTTTTGGGAGAGCCCTGTTTTCCAGTGTGCACCATGTCCAGGTCCATGCATATCATACACATACGTGCACGGCAGCGCAGTCATTAAAAGGGTTACTGCAAAAAACATTCTACTATTACTACTGCAGCCAATTTATACTGTCAGTAACATTTCATTTAGGCACAACCACAATAACATAAAAATCACACAGGAAGTTTAATAGCCTAATCAAAGTAAACAAAAGACAAAATCACAAGGCAGAGGGACACAGGTAACATCTTTCCGCTTCTGATACAGACCCTTTGAACAGAAAAAACGGTGTATTATTTAGCTAACCTTTTTATAACAGCCAAGTAAAATAACTGTCTGTGGCTCACAGCTCTCTCTCTCTCTCTCTCTCTCTCTACCTTTTTCTGATGCTCTGGCAAGACTGTTTCCATTTTGACATTCTGACTATCTATAAATTGCCCCAAAATACTGAATCAAAAAACAACAGACCCAGAATTGTCTTAATTAGCTGAGACACACAACACTGACATATTTATTCTATTTTTTTTTTCAGGAACATTAATATATGGAAAATATTAAATAACCCGTAACACAAAAGTGGACAATTTTTAGAGCTCCCCTAAATGTCTCAGGGGAGACTTACAATACAAGGGAGCTTGTATCTTTTTCATGGGAGCCAAGTTCCCTTTAGCTCACGCATAATTCAATCCATGGCTGCCAATCATATAAAATTATAGCACAATAGTGTTGTTTAAAGTATTGAAATTACTGCAAGTCTTGATTTCATCATTCATAAAACTGATTCAATAACAATTTTTCATGGTATCGATTCTACAGCCTGCACAAGCGCATGCCTAGACCTGGGGCAGTGCCACACACGTGTTGTTTCTCAATATGCGCACTTGACTGTATTTCTGTTCCTGTGTACCTGTTTCATGTCGTCTTCCATTAAAGACCGGCTCCAATACTCAAGAACAGAAGTACAAATGACGGTAAAAATCCCTGTATGCCATTCTTGCCCCACCTCAAATATAGCATACATTGGCTGATTAAATTTGGCCAGCGAATCACGCCTCATGCTATTGTTTCGGTATACCATGGAAGTGATGAGCACTGGAGTGGTGGTGAAGAGAGAAACAGCTCCGCAGCCAGAACATCTTTTGAAAGAGGAGATATTGTGCACAAACATGACAAAAAGACATTGGTGGTGTGGTGGTACTGTTTGCAGTTGTAAGTCCCACATAAGGATATGCTGAGTTTATACAAATTACTAATATTTTAGGAGCACCTCTAATCTGCTTACCAAATTGTGGATGTAAGTAAACACCTGTATACATATAGTAAGCCCTGATGATTACTGCATATGCACCATTTAATTGTGAGTATACTGCGATGTGATATCGTGCAGCCCTTGACTGACCTGGCAATGCACCAACTATCGCTGTGCAGTCTGGGAATTGTAGTGCCAGTGATGTGCATGCTATATACCAGTGGGCCAGTTCTTATATTAAGACATTTTAGCGCAGGCTAGATGCAGTTGTATCAAAGGCATGATGTGGGCCTTGGGCCTTGAGTTTGACATCCCTCTGTTAGAAACCTCCCCCTGAAACAGTGGTGTTAGCATACAGATATTTAACTGGTCTTCTACCTTGTTGAAGTCACACAGCTTCCAGAAAAGCACCAGCAGCTCCTGGTGGAACTGGATCTTTTTTGTAGAGTTGGGTAGGTATGTCTGGGTGAGGGGGTTTGTCAGAAGACGAGCCAGGCCTTTCAGGACAAAATCATAGTCCTGGTGAGAGAAGACAAGAGGCTTCAGAAAATCTCCCATCTTCATATTTATTTCCACTACATCTCTAAGAAAAATCGAGAATCAACAGGCAGACAGCAAGACAGGAAAAGGAAGTTACCTCTTCTCTGTGGATTCTCGATAAGTAATTCACAAAGAGGTTCTCTGGTCCCTCTGGCTGGAAACAAAGCACAGAAATAACCGTCAACAAAACCCAATGCGTTCCTTGCTAAGGGGACCAAGCAAGTTCATCCCAAGTGTTTGTGACCTGCATCATAGGAATCAATTTCACTGTTAGTCAAATGAAGTTAGTTTAACAAAAGTATACCAGTTTGGCATTTTACCTCCAAAAACTATAATAACCTTGCACCCGATAAGGATATTTCTATTCTTGATCATCAAAATTGTTATTTACATGTATAATCAGAGCTAGATCCAGAAAAGCAAACTAAGCCGCTTCCAGGGTCCCAGACAAACTCAAAAAATATAATAATAATAAAGTCTGTCCCCAAATTATGACCTATGCAACTTACGACCACTTGCACATATGACCGGGGAAAAAAATAGTCTATGTATGTCAGAATTCTGGGCAGCCATACGATAAATACAATAAAATGATAAAAGGGAAACTACTGAATGATGTACAAAAATGTTCAAGAAAACTATTGAATATCTAAAATGCCTGGAGGCTTCAGTGTGCAGTACTGGGCAAAAAAACAAGGGGGGCGTATTAGGGGAAGGGGACATATTCAGACACCTCTCCCCATCCCAGAACACCACCAAGAAAACATAAAGAATCTTAGCAATATGAGAGAAAACAAAGCAGTGTGAGTTAGTAATGCGCGACAGACTATGACTTTTGGTTTAAATTAGTTGGTTAAAGACTTAGAGACACTGGAAATCCGGCCCTGTGCAAAATGCCATTTGCCTAATATGTAAATCCTAAAACGGACAGAGAAATTCCAAACGAAGATGCCACCTCCTCATCGCTGGTGCTGGACGGGGTCCTGGGCCGCTCCGTGCTGGGGCTCTCTGCAGGGACTCCGTACTGGTGCTCCAGGGTCACGATGAGGATCTGCACGGCGTGCTCCACCAGCTGCTCTCGGGAGTCGGAGAAGAGCAGGTGGTTGTAGGGGATGCCATAGCCCACGGGGTCGTAGGCGCACACCACATTGAGGAGGGAGGTGAAGAGGGGCAGGGTATGCCTGCGGGAATGGGGCAGCGGGGGGTTCGGCGTTAAGAGGAATCTCACCAAAGAACACAGGAGAGAAAGCTAGGAGTGATGGCTACCAGAAACCAGGCTGGAGTGTGGCTCAGGGGGTTAGATCTCAGAGCTTGTAAATGAATGGTTACTGGTTGAGAAATCACGATGGGCAGAATAGTCACATTACTGCTGGGCCCAAAACACCAGGGAAAGAAATGCTCCTGGGGTGCCTGAACAACAGCTGACCCGGTACCAGCCTCACCTGAACGTGTGTCTCACAGGAGAGCAAGGCATGCGGGCACTGAAGAAATCCTTCCTCTGTTTGACTGCCAAATAAAGCATTGCTTCATTTATAAAAGGTGTCCAAAATCCTAACGGTCTGTGTCTGTCAAACTTTTTAACTCAAGTGGATTCTGATGCGAGTTTGTTCAGGAATGAGGCATAAATACTGTATATAATACTCAGGAACACAGGGAGATTGTCAGCCATCCCATGTATATATTAACATTATTTAACAAATACTGTCTGTTTCCACTATAGGGTATTACATCCATCTTCCAACCATGTATCTGGCCAGTGTGAGCCTGGGGCCTGAGTGGGCCGCCAGTACTTTGCAGGATACACACTCACACATATCCATCTTTAAAGCACCAGAGTGTGAGGGCATGAGAGGGTCTGTGAGTCAGGGCTCCTGACCGGTTCTCTGTGGAGCAGAAGAAGGTGACCCAGGGGTTGAGGGCGCTGTGCTGAGGAGAGGGAGGCAGGAACATAACCTCTGAGAAGCAGGTCAACAGCAGCCTGAGCAACTCAGTCCTGCATGGTGGCGAAGGAGTTGAGGAAATAGGGAAAGGGTTAATGACAGCAAACACAGAGGGAAAGGGGGTGGCAGAATAAAAACCAGAGGCTCAGCACCCCCTACCTGTTGAGGTCGTGCACGTAATCGAGAGGGGGGGACTGAGCAAACCCAACACCGGCCTCCCAGATGTACTCACAGCTGTCCAAGTGGGTGCTCTCTGCTGTGTCCTATGGGGAGCAACAGTCAGCTCTCAGCTCCACACAAGAGCTTCCCTACAACCACACAAGGTAATGCTACGGATACCAGGGCATGTGTTTCAGAACCGACCCATTGTTTGCTTGTTTGCTCAGATGGCCAGCAGAGGGACCCAGAGCACAGGGCAGTGCAAAGAACATGGTGAAGCAGAGAGCAAACATTACCCTATGTGGTTACATTTACCCCACAAAAAAACTCTAGACACAGAGAGGGTGACCACAGCCAAACATGAATGGTCTGCTTCTTCATGTGACATTAATGGCTTATTTATGCCAACTTGTCAGGTTCCATAACCAGCCTGCTCCCACATCTAACATCCAGCACAAGGTTTAGCAAAGCCAGTTACCCTTTCCTCATCGTCCTCTCCCACTGATTGAACCCCGAGAATGCATTTCTTGTCTTACATCTTTTGCCGTTATTATGTCTCCATGTTGCGAATTTTCCCTGTTTTGCATTGATTTACTGATGTATTACCTGTTTTCTTGACTCTTGTGATTTTGAATTACAATCCTGGAGTTGGAGTCCCCAGTTATGGTTTGTTTAATGATTTATGCTACAGGGCACAGCGCGCATTGAACTCTACCTGGTTCATCACAACATCTTCCTGCAGATTCATGCCTGCTGCAGCCGCTCAGGGTGAGTGCTGAGATCAGGAGTACAAAATGCCCCAATGGTGGTAGATTTCTAGCACTGGGGGGGGGATGGACCAGTCAGTCGTAAGACTGCAGGGGGGTTTACTATAAGTTCTACATATCCAGGGGAAGAGTGTACATCAGAAATCAGAAAGTGCAGCATAAACATGGTCCTGGCTGGTCCGCAGATTGATGGGCCCTGTCATTTAACATTGGAGCTGATCCACCCAGCTGAAACAGTGCTATCTACCACAGATAAACAGGGCTTTTGGAAATGCATGGTTACTTGGGTCACATTATTTTTATTTCATGAAAAATTATTGGCACATTTTTGTCAGGCAGCTCCATTTCAACTAGTGTTCCATGCATTTACAATAAACGGGAGACGTCATATATGTTTCACATGGTGAATATCCCCAACAGCCATGGTTAACGACTCTGGTTAGCAACCCACTGACTTCGGAGTAGAGGCGTGATACACTGAAAAAAAATAAAAGAAAGCTGTTGTTTGTTCAATGTGTTTCTTCTCATTCCAGTACTCAAAAATGATCAGTTTGTTCATTTGACCATAACTTTCCTATTTATGTTTATGGTTACGTTTACCTATTTTTACAGGTTAAACTGGCAAATTGAAATATTTCATTTGATCCATCGCTTTAAATTTTTTAAGTGACTTTATACATTTCCACCATTTTGTGTTTTTTTTTTACTGTGTGATAGACAGAGCCAGGATATTTTGCCACAATGTTTGTGATCTGTAGTTTGGCATCACATGTCACTTGCACATTAATGAAATATGTATGTTTTCTGTTTCTGTAAATGGCCTTGTGAATATTTTCCTTATATACATAAACACACCTACTTTTCAGAGGCGGAGAAATTCCAGCTCAAACCAGACTTGCATTTTCCCCTGCAGTTTTCAAACATGCGATGAAATATGCAACCTGTCTCTCTTTGCACTTCTCCCATGCTTTTGAGTGAAAATCCTGCTTTCCCCTTGACCCACCCATGGCTACATATGCATGAATAGGAAATTGCACCTTGTCACTTTGATCTCTTCTGGCACATAGATTGCGATTTTAGGCATGTACGGTCTATTCACACATATCATGCTATGTTTTAGGGCCATGTTGCTACAAAATTACACCTGAAAAAGGCAAAAACACGATATTACATCTGCCCCGGAGAGTTTACATACCCAGAGGTTCACGCAGGCCTACTGAGAACTCATCAGAGCTGGGGAAATCAGAGTTAAAAGGTAGTACAATGGTGGTTATCTGTTCACTAAATTGGCATAGGGTTTCCTCAACAAAGTTCATCAACACCCCCACCCCCATTCCAGCAAATTACCTGGCAACCTGGCAAGGGGGTCCCAAAAGGGTTGCCACGGAATATCAATCTCGGGATACCTAACCCAGTATTACTTGGTACAAAAAAAAAAAGTCTTTGGTATTGTCCATCCCAACCCAGTACTCAGATGTAAGCCTCAAGAAATCTGGGTAGGGCAGTAAACTCGCTTGGTAATTCACCCCCCGGATCAGAGCTAGGCAGGCACGGGGTCCGGTTTCGGGTGCTTACTGGACCCCCTCCCCTCAGCTGGCTCTGTACAGTGAAATCAGGGCAGAACAGCAAGTCGGCGAGGGCCAGCAGGAGAGACTCAGCCAGAGGATGGGGATCTTCCTCATCGTCCTCCACATCTTCCACCTGTGGAAAGACAGGTGTTAGTGCAGGAGCTGGATGTATTAACACAAAGCATTTGCCAGTAACGTACCAGCTCTGTATGAGAGTGACAGTGCAGCCAAGTATGAAACAGCCTGTACTTAAACAACTTCTTCTATCTTCTCTCGCCATTTGTCATTTACATAAGCAAACAGCACACATAGCTGAGCTTGGGCGGGGGGGGCATGGTTTTAGATTCATGGTTCAATACAATTTCAGGACAGCAGGAAAAACAGAATTTATTTCTAAATTAAAATAAAAACAAGAACAATTAACAACAACTGTAAACCAAAGGCAATGCATCTGGTGTCATGAACTTTGTTGCTAATACCCCTAGCGCTTAAGTACAGGCAGCAAAGGATATGCCCTTTACAGTGCACACTTTTAATATTACTAGGGCCTTACCCACCTATATTCTTAACCAACCTTCCTGCCCCCCCAATCCCTATTTTAAACACTCTACACATACGCCTCCCCAATACACTGATTCCCCTCCGGTTCAGATGCAACCCATCCAGCTTGAACAGATCCCAACTGCTCCGGAAGGTCCTCCAGTGCCCCATAAACCTGAACTCCTCTCTCCTATACCACCCTTGTAGCCACGCTTTTTATCTCCTCATCTTAGCTAACTTAGCCTGGCCCATGCATGGCACTGGAAGTATTCCAGAGAAGACCACTGTGGATGTTCAGCTTCAAAGCCTATCTGCGACTTCTATACATTTGCTGGATGTGTTTCCAGAAACTCAGCCAACAGACAGTCTTGGTCTTTTCAGCTACTCTCTCTCTGGTGTTGGTGCATTTTATTGTTGGCGGGGGGGCTCACGGATCTCACAGCATGGACACCATGCCACCCTCTAAGGACAGTAGAAGTCAAAAGGCTCATGAGGGAAGTGGGAATAGAGGAATAAATAGTAGGCTGGGGCCCATTAGGGAACGCACCAGCCCAGCGACCCATACTGAAAGCACAGAACTTAGTGTGGTAGGGATTCCTGGAAATGTTAAAGGGTGACGTCCCCAGTGTTGGGCATTTAAAGTCCAGAAGCTACAAATCCGTACAGGGAACTTAATTGCCACAATCTGTAATGAATCTGGAACATGATTTTGCCTGGTAGCAGATATGCCCTAATGGA
>JAODUD010000045.1:8093979-8107714 GCA_026784285.1 Stomatorhinus walkeri
ACTATATCACACACAAGAGAAAGAATGGCCTTCAAAACACTAACAACAGACAGCATTAGTTAAATTTCAATATCCTTTATTTCTTACTATACTGTAATTACAAAATATTCAATAGTAATTTAAGTGCAGTTTTTCAGGAAATACTAAAGAAACAAAATAAAATGTGCATACACACATACACACATATACCCACATATGCAGTTGGTCCACAACTGTAACAATAATGTAGCCGTACTGCTAACCTATCCTCATCCACATCACATCTGGTGTCCTCTCTAGCGATACAACGAGGGTAGTATCTCTTGGCATGCCTGATCTATCCTTGACATTGCAGTGCAGAAATATCTTGGCATCCAGCATTCATAGCATCTAGCAATGACATGTGATCATGTGGGTGGTGGTCATAAACCGTCCACCTACATGCAGAAAAGAATTCCTCAATGGGGTTAAGGAAGGGTATGTGTGGTGGTAGAAACAATGAGGAAATCCTTGGATCCTTGCTGTAAACCACACTATGACTGCAGTGAAGTGCTGGAATGCCACATTATCCCACACCACAACAATTACTGAAGAATTTGCACTTGCGTCCTCTGGTACCAGTATCCTGCAAAGTTCATCAAGGAGCAGAATGAGGTGCTCTGTGTTGGTTGGGCCAATGACTGGTCTGTGTGACAACACACCGTCATTGCATGTTGTTGCACACATTGTGATGTTGACCATTGGCCGCTCTCTGTCCTTTGCCCTATAACATTTCATCCTTGCTGCTGATGTTTTGCCAGGATAGACACTCCTCATAGATGAACACATGGGCTGTTTGCATAAACTCCAACTCCATGACTCTCTAACAGGAAAACACAAGGCACCACATAAGAATTACATTAATTATAGTAGCTCTGTATAGTATGACCTTCTTGGCATACTGTAATTGAAAAATATGTATGGAACATGTATGAAAGACATCCTTATTCAAAGCTGCTTGCATTTAAGCAAAATTACAAAATTACAAGCAAAACCCTTCAGGTGCAACTCTGGTTTATGAGGGTCTTGCTCAATGGCAGGGTAGTTGGGCTACAACTGAGTTTGAACTCTGGACTGCTCTTTTCATAGTGTTTTACCTTCAAACCTCTATACATCAGTATTATACTGAATAGACCTCTTACCTTGACCTATTGGTACCTGAGTTCCTTCAGTCTTTCTCATCACTGAAAATTCTGCCTCTGTCCCCTGTGTGAGGTAATCTTTGGATCCTATAGGTAAAAAACGATACTGAGTATACAGTACTATGCAAAAGTCTAATTTAACCAGTGGCCTATTATTAGTACTGTCTTCCATTGTTCGTCATTGTAGTAGTCATTTTCTTACAAACAATGTTGCTACATTTTGGAGTTTTATCATTGTAATAAGGTTTAAGAACTTTGTAGAACATATATTGTCAAACTTTGAAGTGATGTGCTAAAGCCTAATGCTTTAACTAGATAAGGAATAGTATGAGTTCATTTAGCAGATAAACCCTACTAAATCTTAGTATCATATTAGGAAAAGGAATGAGAAAATATGAATATGTGTTAATAAATATAGATATTAGTTTTATGGTTAAGATACATCCATCCATCCATCTATTTTCTAAAACCACTTATCCAGTTTAGGATTGTGGGGGGTCCAGAGCCTGTCCCGGAGGCTACGGGCCCAAGGCAGTGGTTAAGATATATTATCATAGTAAATAATTATAAAGATTAAGGATTATATCTTGTGATCAGTATCTAACATTAAATACTGCATTCAACACGTGTACAGTTTGGATTCTTTTATTTGAAGAACATTACTGTTGGTTGAGTGGTAATGTTGTAGACTACATATACGTGTTCACTGTGGTCACATATAGTATTGATTCAGTTATCATGAGCTTGTGTAGCATTAGTCTTGCAAACACACAGGCTGTTTCTTTTGACACAGTTCTTGAGAAGTGCCTGTGGGTGTTCCCATTACCCCGACCTCACTGGTTTGGTAGGGTTGAGAGTACACCCAGACTATCCTGGAAAGGAAAGATCTCTTCCTTGACAATTCCAGACAAGGACAAACTGACTGGATGTATCAGCATATTTCATATTGTCATATTTTATTTAAAAATGCTGAGTTAAATATAAATTGTTTCAGTTATTAATTTTTTTTGTAAATACATATTCTGAAGTTAACTGTGGCTCTTTCTACTCACTGTGTCCTAGTTTCTAATCCTAACCCCTTCCTATGAACCTAGATATTGGTCCACTGTAGTTTTCCTGCATTTTATATTGCAAAATGTATGTTTAAAGTGGTTTATCTGAGTAGTAAGTGCACATTTGCTCAGAACAATTTAACATTAGAACCCATGCAAATTACAGTTTTTTTTTTATTTTAATTGCTGAGATACTTTCTGCAATACTTTCTCAAAACTCTTCACAAAGTCTACAATACCAACGTACAGCTTGGCCAACAGTTAATCTCTCCTCCAAAATGCACTACAGCCAACAAAACAGTTAAGCCGTGTCTCAAAAGAGACGCAAACCACCAAAACAGCAGCGCTTAATTTCTTTCTGGAAGAACACTAAATGCCCTAGAAAGCACCAGGAACAGGCAGCATTACAGAAAATATAATACAGACCATCAGTGAAAGATTATCTGTAAAGTATCTTTGACTTCATCTTTCGCAAACATTGTATTACAAACCAGAATACTTCTTCACTCTATAAAATGTCCAGGAATGACCAAACCATCTTGCAGTATATTTCTTACTGTGCTGTGATTACAAAATATTCATTAGCATTAGCTCAAAAAACAGTAGTTCAGGAAATACCACAGAAATGAAATACACAGTGCACATATATTATATATGTTTTGGAAGCATTTCAATCGTTTTGAGAACAGTGTAGCATCTCCCCCAAAAGATGGTCAAGACTTGAGTGATGTTTTTATTTTTTTTTGTTAATCAATAATCCACTGAACCAACTTAAAAGCTTGTGCCGCTTCGAAGGGTGCAAATCATTCTGTTTCTGCATTTTCCTTGATGCGAGAACTTACAAAAGCTGAATTTCAAAATAAAAGTCCCTGAAAACACGTAAAACTTGGGACAAAATAAATTTACAAAAAATTTATAGAAAATAATACCTTAGGCATATTTAACAATACAATATTTTCTTGGATAACAAAAATAGAAATTGGGCCATTCACAGTATATATGTGCAGAATGGCCTCTAAACACATAACGGAAATGGGAAATGATTCACAGTTCAGCCCACATGAACTGATGTTATGGCAACAGTGTGAATAGTTTTGAGAAAGTGACTTCAGTATTACAGAATGTACATTAGCAATTGAAACCAACTAAAAGAGTAACACAATAAAAAAGAAGAACATTTTCTTCTGTTCTCCAAAAAGTTACCGGTATCCTGTTGGATGGCTAGATGAACACCACAACAGTTCCCAAACCTCTCCTCAGGCCCACCCAGCCATTTCATGTATTTATTAAATGTTACCTTAATCAATTAATTAGTTGGGAAAAAAGTCAGTGAGATATTGATTATACTGATTGTGTGCTAGTGGTCAAGTATACACATGAGTGGAAATAGTGGGGTGAGGTTTTGAAATGGCTTTGACTGGCATAATAGCATAGTTTCATACCTTCATGAAGATCTCCTGGAATCTCCTTCATGCCCTTGAGACCTTCTGGCAGTTTCACGTATTGATGCACCATCCTGGAGGAGTTGGACTACCTTTGCAACCTCTGTAGGGTCCAGGTATCGCCTCATGCTACCAGTAGTGACACTGACTGTAGCCAAATGCAAAACTAATGACAAAACAGTCAGAAAAGATGAGGAGGGAAAAATGTCAGTGGCCCCCACCTGTTACACCATTCCTGTTGTGTGGGTCATCTCAGTTGCCCTTCTAGTGCACCTGTTGTTAATTATATTAACACCAAATTAGCTGAAACTGATCAATATCCCCTCTGCTACTTAACTGACCAGAAGTTTAATTAACTTGATGCTATACTCTGATTAAAAAGTATTCCTTTAATTTTTTTGAGCAGTGTATTTTTAATAGTTTTGAGAACAGTATGTATCTACAAAATAGCCTAAATACATAAGGGTTTCATTGTGATGGATTTTGAGTGAGAGGAATCTGTGAATTTTGAGACATTTAGTCATTGAATGTATTTTGTATGAAAGCAATGAGAAATGATTCACACTTCAGCCCACACCTCAGTGATGTTATGACAACTGTGTGAAGAGTTTTGAGAAAGCGACCTCAATGGTTCTCCATTTCCTTCAGCGGCTGAGGAGGGCAAGTCTACCTCCCCCCATCTTCACCATGTTCTGAAGGTGAACCATTGAGAGTGCCCTGACAAGCTATATCACTCTCTGGTTTGGGAATTGCAACATCTCTGACCACAAGGACCAACTATGGACAGTGAATGCAGCTGTAAAAATGATCAGGATCCCCTACCCTTCAATGAGGACATCTTCCTCTAGCGTTGCATCCACAAGGCCTCCAGCATTTTGGAAGACCCCTCCCATGCTTCACACTCTCTGTTTGTCCTCTCCCATCTGACAGAAGGTACAGGACCATCTGAGCATCCTCTACCAGGTTCAACAGCTAGTAGCAGCTTCTTCCCTAAAGCTGTTAGGACTCTGAACTTTTTACTGTCCATTATAAACCTAGCTTACCACCAGCACTACCATCTGAGTGCAAGGCTGGGAATAACCAAGGACAGAGCACCAATCCATTACAGGGCACACACACATGCTCACACTATGTCAGCTATGGTCCATTCATATTAGCCTGTTTTCGAACTGCAGTGGGGAAGCATCAAACCTGTAGGACACCTCAACATGACACGGGGAGAACATGCACACACGTATAACCAGGCCATCATGCTGCCCCTAGATTTATATAGTTTTATATACATTTTTTATTTATTTTGGGAATTTCATAAAAGCCTTATGCATGTGTTATCAGTGTGAATTATCATTATTGTGTATAAATCATAGCGATAACTTGGATTAATCAGTTATAGAATGAGAACCATAATCACAAAAGCTTTTACCATACGTTTTTTTCAGTCCTCCAGCAGGGGGCTCGACTTGCATCTGCACCATTGGATAGCAGAAGGAGTCACCACACCCTGGGCTGTCACATAAAGAATTCCTTGCATGTGTCCAGATTGGCTCAGGGGACAACGGACATTCAAATCAATTTCAATTCAATGTTATTTGTGTAGCTGTAAGTGCTATAAGTGCTTTACATGATCCCTGACCGAAGCATCCCATGAGCAAACCAGAGGCCACGGTGGCAAGGAAAAAATGTCCTAGAAGGAAGAAACCTTGGAGGAACCAGAGAAAGGGGAGCCCATCCTCCAGGGGCCGGCAGAGGAACTCAAATGAACAAAATAACAGAATCCTAATTTACTCTGTCTAAGTTTTAAGCGTGTAAAAGGAAAGGGCAGGCAGGGGGTAGTGCTGCTCCTGACCGCAGGATGAAGAGTGCTACAGTAGCAGGGCAGGCAGGGGGTAGTGCTGCTCCTGACCGCAGGATGAAGAGTGCTACAGTAGCAGGGCAGGCAGGTGGTAGTGCTGCTCCTGACAGCAGGATGAAGAGTGCTACAGTAGCAGGGCAGGCAGGTGGTAGTGCTGCTCCTGATCGCAGGATGAAGACAGCAGACCTTCTGATCACAGGCAGACAGAGACAGAGGCCACATAGCCACAGACCACCCCCTCACAAAAAGACAATCCACTCTTACCATACAGGACCACCCATAAGGGGGAAGGAAGGGGTCCACACACTGCAGGGACTAGGGAACTGGAACAATCAATATGCCAGCATGTCTCCTACCCCTTTAACAAATTTTATGGAATATCAGGATCTTAACACTTTGTATCTGATCAGAAAGGGAATCAGTGCTATAGCCTGACCCTATTGCTGACACACTTAGCAGGACCGGCGCTCTCTTGGTGCCTGTATGGAACAGCTACACGATGTGAGGTGCCATTTTCTGCGGGGGCTCCAACTTGCCTGTTAGGTTCACTTGGTTTGGGACAGGGGGCACTGCCCTGTTACAATGTGGTGGAAGGGGTACGGTGCTATGGATTCTGTTGGGTCAGCATGGTGTGAACAAAAAAAGAAGAAGACTGTAAGTGAAGTGGAGACCAACATCTCAAAGTGACCAAAGATTGTTAATGGTACGAATAAGTAGACAGGAAAATGATTTTGACAATATCCTTTTACATCCATTTATAAAGACTGACATGATTGTGAAAACCCAGGCAGGTCTTATAAATTCTTTAAGAGTGCTGAATCCGAGTAACATTGCTCCTGACCTTAATAACACATATAAGATGTGCGCTGTTTTGGGGAAAAATGGCAATTAATTGTGTGTTTAATGGGGTTCACAAACAGACTCCATCGAGCAGCTCCACTGCAGACCTTTTGTATGGACAGTGAACATCCTGTAAGGTCATATTTCACTGCCGTGAACATGCTCTGCAGCATTTCCTCTCCCATAAACCAGCCGCTGGCGAGAGACGTGAGGCGTGTTGTCCAGTGTTCTTGCAAAACGAAAATCTGGGGGAGGACAAAGAGCTGAAGGAGGAAGGGGAGATTTAAAATAGAGACATTAAACATCTCACGGCTTTTGGTAGATGACAACCATGAGATATGAGGCATGTGGGGCAGAAGAATGTCAATTAGCAGGGTGTAATGCCCCGGTCTAGTGTGGAGTCCACAGCAGATAGGAGGGTGTGGTAATGCAGACCACGTGCCTGCAGTCACAGCTCACTGGGCGTTCTCATTTGCCCCCCCCTCCCCCCCAGGAGAAATCCTCAGTCCCTTGTTAGTGAGACGTAAACGACGGATGGATCATAAAAACTTGTCACTCTAATGGTTCAGCTGAAAGGCCATTAGGCTGGGTCTTATTGCCAAGGCGATCATCACCGTGGAGGCCAGAAGGTTCGCTCTGAAAACAGTGAGCTCCGGTAACCTCAGGCTTGGCCATCGATTGCAGGATGCCATCCCGTTCCCTACCTCTTTCTCACCATCCCATTCTCATGCTAAATGCTAATCACATGTGGGATGGCTATCCTGGGGTGGCGCCCACTGAACGTCTGTAAAATTCTGGACTCTCTTTTCATGTTGCCAGCTAACGCATTGTTATTTCTGGTTCTTTTATGCGGGGACATAATTCTTCACCGGTTGTCTAATGGGAAAGACCGGCAGTTGGCATGGCAACAAAGATGAGGAGTGTTAATTAAAATAGTCTTGGAATAGTTCATGATCCCACTAATCAAATCACCTTGTAACACATGGCTTTGCTAAGCAAGCCCTTGAAATAAGTCTTGAATTCTAGCACAATGATGCATTAATTATTACCTTTACAGAGGAATATACTACCAAAAACACATATAATGACACTTTGTGCATTACCCTCTCCATTACCCTCTCCATTGCCCTCTCCATAGGTTTACCAACCATCGTACTGCAAAGTCAAGCCCAGACACCATAGACCTGAGTTACCCCCAAGACCATGGGAATTTCTTTCTGTACCTGAGGGTATGCCTGTAAACCTCACCTGGACAAGTGGGTGGATAGAGATCCTTGTGTAAGGATCACCACCAGTTGTTCCAGAAAGGACTTCATAGCCCCACGTACACTACTCTGAAGTAAAGTTCAGAAGATGTAGCCAATCAAAATAGGAAATAGGAAACATCCAATCACATATCTAGTTCAGGGTCACCAGGAAGCAGGGACCAGCCCCAAGAAGTACAGACCATAAGGCAGGGGATACCCTGGCTGGGATGTCAGTCAATACGACTGTTTTACATAATAATACAGCAGGGTTTATAAAGCTCAAGATAGCGGCTGGTAGAAAATGTTTATCAGCACATGGTAGGGGGTAACGCTGAGGAACAAACTGATCGCTTGTAGAGTGCATAAATTTTAATGGATCTTTACGGACCCAAATTGCATCCATGATAGCTGGCATCCTCGAGCTTTCTGGAATAGGGCTCAGCTGACAATGACCCCAGCAGGAATGTGCAGGAAATAAAGTGGGAGGTTGGATGCATGCTTGTCTTCCTCAGGGAGTGAGTTTATTTATAAAGGAAAATGTTTCACTTCAATTTGTAACTGACCTTTTGTTGGTGTATGACGACGACTGGTAATTAGGTAATTGTTCAGCAGAATAACCAGTCATATATTGTGTGCAGTGAAAAGGTTAGGAGCAGCACGATTGCATGTACACCTGTTAGAGCAAGTCTGAGATCTATTTTAAAAGACAAAAGGAAATAACTCTTAATAGGCTGCTTATAAAGCACAATAAAATGTGCTGACAGCAGTGGCTGTCTTTCCCTCCCGTGTGCTGCGGACAGAGAAGCCCGACAGATCTGCCCAAGAGCGTGGCTTCTCAAAAAAGATCCAATGCACAAAACACTAGATTGAAAAGCAGTGATGACATGTTTAATGGGGTAAACACAGTAACAGGGTGTGTCCAAGAGCGACGAGTGGAAGGGAAGACAGCTCAGCCTGAAGGACTGGTGTGATTGATGCTCTTTACTCACGTGCCCCAGGATCAGGTACGCTTTGCTTAGCTCTGCCACCGAGATTACAGCCAACCTTTGGGCAGCCTGAGTAGCCCATGTCTTTGTGCTTATCCGCTTGTCATCTCAGCTCATGTGGGCTCTACACAGGCTTCCCCACCCAGTGTCACTCTACGGGTACCAGGTGAAGCTGGCCGCGGTGAAGTTGGCCCTGGTGGCAGGGACGGACTGACCATTGGGAAGGTCACAAATTTTTCCGGTGGTTATGCGACAGCCACTTGACAGCAAATTTCCGGGCTGCTTTCTGTTGCTAATTCAGCACCCCCTCAGAAGATAGTGTCCTGGGTGGCTGCCTGTCACTGCTGCTGACACTGGCTATATAGGTTATGTTTCAAGAATACAGCATGAGTTTGATTTCTGAGTCTGAATGCCATGACTTGTTCTATAATAACAAGGAACTGACCAAACAGCGCAACATGCTGCATCTGCATTTTACCATGGAGCTGTTACATTTCTACTCCTTTCCTGGAATATGCTTATGTCAAACCTCTTCTCTCATACCTCTCTCATACATTTTCATACATTTCCATGCAAAACAATCGCATAGTAATAAGATCAGCAGAGAGTAATCAGAACTAACTTACCAAAATGGGCGCAAGGAATAAGAATGGACACTAGAGGGCAGAATTTATTAAATTTGCTGAGGGAAGGAGATTTGCAAAGCTTTCTCTGATAAAAAGCAGTGGCGGGCCGGAGGCAGGAAGCGCCCACACCAAAGCAGCCTTCAGCAGTGCGTGGGAGCCCACAGCCCCCTCTGGGCAGCCTGTTCACTGCCGCCCCCTCGGTCATCAGAGCAACGCTGCTTCAGCCACTTTGGCGAGAGGTGCCTAAGTCATCATCAATTCTCCGTTCCCCACCCCCGAACCCCCATCTCAACAGCATGTCCCGCAGCCCCTCCCCCAGCTCATGTCACCATCCTTCTGCAAACACACCCAGACAGACAAAGCTGGCCAGACCTAAATTGCCATGGGAAGAGGCCGCTCTGTCTGTTAGTCACGCGTTTGCCCGCGTGACACGGCCACGACGCGGCTGTGCGTCCACACACTGCAGGTGGTGTAGTGGGCGTTTCGGTGATGAGCGCCTCCTGTTGGTCGGGAAAGGGAGGGGCCTCAGCGGCAGTTGCCAGAACAGCCCCATGCCAGCGCAGCATCCCCCCTGAGCCTCAATGAATTTGGGCCCAAACCTCTTCTTATATTGACGCAGGTTCACAAATGATCACCAGAAGGGCCTTCAAAGGGACCCTGCCCCCGCAACAAAAGCCCAAACTCAGCCAGACAGGCATACAAGAAATTAGGAGTAAAGCCCCTTCACATCTAACCCATACCACTTGAAATAGATCTATAGGAATCGCCATGGCAACTGTCAGTGTGCCTACACATGCCTGAGCTTGAAGCTGTTTACTAACGGTAGTAACCGAAACTTGATGAATACGTGATGACATTCACTTAAACCGCCTGTTATATCTATAAGCTTAATGTATGCACTGCAGTAATGTAATACTAACTTTTATATAATGTGTCCTCTTAGTAAATCCATAAGCTTTCACATCTTGTGCTGTTGTTGTGATGTAAATATAACATCCCTTGCTCCTGCCCTCAGAGGAATCCATTTGGCCCAAATCAGGCACTTCCTGTAGCCCTGTTCCTCATTTGATATGTCTTGACAGTATTGAGAGGTGGCTCCTCCGGCCCCTCCATTCTCCTACTGTCCCCCCAGCCTCTGTCTGGAGATATCCCTCATCTTATATAGCAGGGCAGGGGACTGGTTCATGATGTACACCACCGTGATCTCTGTGTCTTTCGTTTTGCGGCTGCATGGTGGAGACCATGTTTGTGTGGAAACCACTGAAGGCCAGAAAGGTCCTGCCATCTATCAGCCCTTGCCTGCGTCCACCTACAAGCAGAGGAATGCTGGAGAGGCATGACTTCATCATGGACAGGCCTAATAGGCACAGCTTAATGATGGACAGGCCTACTAGGCACGACATCATCATGGACAGGCCTAACAGGCATGACGTCATCATGGACAGGCTTAATAGGCATGACGTCATCATGGACAGGCTTAATAGGCATGACGTCATCATGGACAGGCTTAATAGGCATGATGTCATCATGGACATGCCTAATGGCCTTGGTTGCAGTGCTCCAAGCCAGGCCTACAGAGTCCTGGGAGAGGGCATAGTAACATTCAGACCAAACCTCACACTGCCCCCCCCCCCTCGCTGGGTGCAGTAGTGCTATAAGCCATTAATCATGGCTCATGGTTGGCACCTTTTCAGGGAGGAAATGGACTAAGGCAGCTATGTGACATGGTGACCCCGTATGATGATTGAAAACCAATCCATGACATGGGTGGGATTCTGCTTGTTTGCTAAGTTCCAGGCACAGGTCTTCCCTCCAGCATCGCAATGACACACTTTGAAAGGGGAACAAAACCGGCTGGGAATCAAGGCCCCTGTGGCATCGTTCAAACAAAACAGCTGAGATTGGACCCCATCTAACTGCTGCATGTGGGTAACAGTGCCTGATAGAGAAACACCCCACTCATTCCACATGCCTTATTCTAGCCCAAAATGGACAGAATATTCTTGAGAACCCTTTTTCAGCTGGGCTTGTGTCTTTGTCCCTTTTATAAAATAAATTTCAGCCAAACAAACAGGCATTACCTTGAAAAGAAACATAAAAGCCGCTCTATAAAAAGCAAAAGCGATTCTACAAAACACAAGCATTGCTGTTAAAGCCTCGTGCCGTCGTTGGTGCTATTCACTCCCAAAAGGTCCTTCAGCCTTCGTGCCGGCATGAGGAGTTCCTGCAGAAAACGGAGGGCCTGGAAGCACCTCCCTCTGTTCTCCACAATCTCCTACAGCACTGCATGCTGGCTGGTCTCGACCGGTAAGGAAGAACCAAGCATCAGAGAGAGTGTAATGGGACCAAGAGCCCCAGCGTGGTGACACTGCCTCAAGGCTGAGGTGGGGCTAAACCTGCCCAACAAGCGGCACCGGCGACAAGAGAGGCACTGATGGGAAGGATACTGGCAAGACATGACTCAGCCAATAGCATGAATGTCCATCCCGCCCCTATGTAAATGGAGAGGAGCTTTCTTACAGTCATTTGGGCTCATATTTTGGTGAGGGACAACTTCGTGACAGTCCCATTATAGCAAGGGGACACTGAAACACTTGACACCTTCAAACGTCTCTTGGTACAGATGATATTCCATCCATTCACTCACCCACCCATCCATCCATCTTCCAGCTGTCTTTCCCATACAAACTCTCAAAGAACACTTACGCATTAAAAAATATACATATTCTGAACCCAAATATGTTAAGTTATATGTTATGTTTTTTAAGATCATATGTTATGTTTTTTAAGATCAAGATCACCATTACTTAAGGGTAAAAAATGGGCATATATTGATTTAATTCGTTGAACTCAATATTTTTAGGAACACAGCTGACTGCAATCAGACAGCACAACCTCCCGGTATCTCCCCACTTTCTTGCCCCATCTCTCCAGACTCCCCACAGGTTTTAGATCTGGGCAAATTTGAGACACGAGGAAACCCAGGAGAGTCTGCTTGCCGTGCAGCCAGCGTCGAAAGCGTGTGCCGTACAGCGGCTTCCAAAACTTACAGGACACACACACTGCGGCGTAGGGCGGCAGGAAGGAAGCGCCGCTAAAAACAGCCGTCTTTGGTTTATCAGAAAAGAGTGCCTCAGTTCTCAGGAACAATGCAGTAGGATGCCAAGTATCACAGCATGTGCTACATGAGCTTTATCTAATCCAGTGTCAGGCGCACGCCACTCCTGGGGGGCTCGCTGCCAGAAGCATCGCCCGTCTCTAGTGCAGCTTGCTTTCAGCGCCGTGGCACGCCTCCGTGACTGTGTTCAAGTAAACTAGGATATTTTCAGGTGGCCTCCCACTCCATTCGGGTCATATTACATCACCAGGCCTCGAGGTCCCATCCTGACATCTTGTAATCAGACCTCATGCGTGCGTTTTAACGCCCGGCATAAAACAAGCATGTGGATCTCTGCTTTCAGAAGGATACCGGGGGCCATCAGATCTCGACAGGCAACCAGGACAAGGGCGACGGATCAGTCATGAGAATAAAGTGATTGAACCTGGGGAGGGACGAGCTACAAAAACGACCCTGTCAGCAAGTCATCCCATAAAACAGGATCCAGACACATTTACAGCTGCTCTGCATCAAAACTCTGTAGCACAGTTGTAAGGATTTAAAACCTTGTAGCATTACTTGGCAACCTCCAGAACATCTTTCATTCCCTCAGGTCCTAGAGTCACCAAACCCCTTACCCCTCACCCTGTTATGTTTATTCCAAGATGTGCTTGAATAAACTGGGGCACTTTGACCATCACACGCAGCCCAAGAGGCTGGGAGGGATCATGGGATGAAGCCCAGCATGGGTGTGTTGGGGACTCCTGGGATGGGCAATGAGACTCTTTGGATGAGGTGGTTAACATTAATGGCATGTTTGTTATATATGTTTAATCCTGAAGTAGCCATCGATTTACGATCGATTCTTGCTGAGAGTCAGTATGCTTTGTGGGCAAAGTTTAGTCATTTTCGGGACTGTCAGTCTGCATGGGATGGAAACACGAGAATAATTGTGTTTTTCTTCTGGACCTGATCACTCATCTGGTAAAGTACCATGAAAAGAGGGCTAAGTGGAAGGCCCCCTCCCACTCCGACAAAGACCCCTAGAGGAGCGCCTAGGGATTGCACATCAAATTACTAGGGAGACACACAAATGTTAAAGGCCTGTGTTAAAGATAATCCCATCATATGCTCTACTCCACTGGCTCACTAATGGCAGCTGTGCACAATGCCAAGCAGCAGCTGGGATACTCCCATGGGGAGTGGGGGAGGGTACCAGTGTTTCATCTCCATCCGGTTCAGCGTGGTTCATACAGCGTCAGTTTCTGTGAAAAGGAAAAAGGAAGAACAAATGCATAAAGCAGATGGATTCCTCTGAGAAGCAGGATCAGCAGTGTGCTGTAGGGGCTCTGTGTGAGCAGTGTGCTGTAGGGGCTCTGTGTGAGCAGTGTGCTGTAGGGGCTCTGTGTGAGCAGTGTGCTGTAGGGGCTCTG
>JAODUD010000045.1:8109288-8151552 GCA_026784285.1 Stomatorhinus walkeri
GATGCCCCCGCCTGCTCATATGGAGATCACACGGTGATGATCCTACCTGAGTATTCAACAATTGGGTGGTGGTGGTGGTGGTGGGGGGGGGGCACACACTTCACAGTGCAACGAGGGGCTTGGTGAGCGGAGGTCAGAGGAGGGCACAGCAAATAGATGGGGGGGGTGAGGGGCAAGGAAATTACAAGATCAAGTCTATGAGAAAGGACATGGGGGAAATTAAGTAAGAGACTGAGAAACTGCTGTAGTTCCCAGTGTCTACAGTAGGAGGCGCAAGCAGACACAACACAGTAGCAGCAACTAACAGCCCTGTCTGAGGCAAATTATAGGAGCCACGTTGCATTCCCTGGAAAAGACTTCCCGTGTGTTTTCTTTGGCAGAGCCCAGAACGTAAACAAGCTCACTTAACCTAATGTACGGTCTGTCAAAATATTTGAATACGCTGAAGTAGATCTGAAGTAAAATCATTTCTGCAGCAAGTTGCATGTAGCAGAAAAAGCCTGCAGGATGCAGAAAGATTTCCGGCCGTATATATAGTGCAATGATTTCACCTCAAAAAATTTTTTTTGGAAATCAGTGCCGAAAGCCACCGGCTTCATGCAGCGACACATGTACAGTCTGTGTAAGGGACTAGGCAGGAAGGGGTTGTGAATTGCTGAGTTTTGGTAAAGGGGGAGGTGAGCAACTCAGTAGGTTAGCCTGGATTCGGAAGGTTGCCAGCTCAAATCCCGTGGATAGCAGAATCATTGAACCTTGAACAAGGCCCTTAACCCCCAATTGCTCCAGGAACTGGCTGACCCTGCGTTCTCAGAATGTAAGCTGCTTTGGATTAAAGCGCCTGCAAAATAAAACATAATTAAAATGAACGAACATTGATGGCGTCTACGTTGTTCCCAGGTAATGACAGTGCGATATCGTCTTATGGTGTAATTGTCAATAGCGTCACAATGCACCTGGTGATGGTCCGTTCCCTTCTTAAAATGTCTTTACTCAGTCACAACCCAAGCAAACCTGCTGGCAAGGTTTTCGTCACGTGCCATCGGTCAATCAGTCATCAGCCTCCACCCGCAAGGACCCAACAGCCCCGAGGCTCACAGTCCAGTCCGTCATTCACACGCATCACTATATGGCCTATGGCTGCCGACGCGCGGCTGCCAACTGCCTTGCCATACATTCCTGATACGAAGCTGTGTCAGCGTCCGACACCAGGCTAACCCTCCATCAGCTGTCCGCCAAGACTCTTTCACAAAGTGCTTCACATCCCGGCCTATTAGATTTCTCTGTTAACAGTAATAAACTAATTACGTTTTACAGTTATTTTTATTAAGCAGAAAATTCTGTCCAAAGAGACAGTGAGACAAACATTACAGGCAGATGAATTGTAGAGGAGGCCACCAGGCATCAAGGCAGCCAAGATGAGCTTATTATAAAGGCCCTGGCAGAAGTGTAACCAGAATAGATTATAGATGATATTAAAGTTAAAAGAGTGCAATAATGTTTTCATTTAATATTTCAGGCTTTCTCTGTTAATCAGTTGGGGTAAAAATACTTTGTTTAGCTGATGCTGGGGCTGAAATTGTTGTCATTAACTGCTGAACTACGGCCAGAACTTGGGTCACAGCAGCCCTGGACTGGGGGGGTCTATTCTTTAAAAGTCAAACACACATACACACGCATGTTCACGTACCTATCTAAAGGGGACCTTCCATTCATTTCTATGGAAAAAAACCCAAATCCTAGTCATGACGTCCTTAAGCCCTACCCAGCCCTAACCTTAACCAAAAGTAAATGCAAAATAAAAATCAAAATAAGATTTTGGCCTTTTTTGATTTCACGAGTTTTTTTTAAATTGAGGTTATGCAGATGGGGACCTAAAAAAATGTCCCCAAAAGAAAGGAAGTTTCAGGTTTTACCACACTTGGACCGTAAATGTGATCAATGCAAAGGCGCGCGCACACACACACACACACACACACAGAGAAAATGTTATACATGTTCCCTTAATCTGAGGTTTATCTTTTAAGTCTGAAAATCATTGATGGCCTTTGCTAGCCTTTGTGGTTTGCTACTGCACCACTAGGGGGAAACAGAGAACACACAGAAAGCAGAGTCATCTCAGCAGTTCCATTTTTATGTCCTTTCATTTCTTATGTTGAGATACCAGTTTTTCCATATTTCACTGTTTTGATGGGAAGTTGTCTTAAGCCAGATCTCAGCACATGCACTGAACTGAAGAGCCAGAGAATGGAGGCAGTGACTGTCTTACTCTGATACTCTGTGTCTGTATGTGTGTGTGTGTGTGTGTTTACTCCTGTAAACTCAGTGCTCTGGTGTGTGTATGTACATATTTTGTTATACATGTCTGCTAACAATTGACATCGGGAGGTGGACGGGGCGGGGCGAGGGAGGGGTGCGGTCTGGCTCTCATGGGGCCTGTCTGGGGTAGGCTGCAGTCTGGCCGCACCCTGTGGTATGAGCAGCAAAGTGGCTGTTAGACTGTCGGCCGGCAATTCCCCATGACAGCGCACACACACACGCACATTTGTATTCATATCCTTACGGGGACTCTATTTCTTAGGCAAAACCCTAATCCTAACAATAACAACTTTGACCCTTACTCAGCCGTAACCTTGATCATATGTAACCAAACAAAATACAAGACTTTTCACATTTTTGGTTTTTTTTATTGCAGTCACAGATTTGTATTAAATTCAGTTTCCCCTTGGAATGACCAAAAGAATGGTCACCCCAATGTGGAAATGACATTTGGTCCCCACAATCTAATACACACATGACCACACACACACACGTGCAAAAGCAATGGGTTTCTACTTGTTAAGACATGCCCACATGAGGCTGACTTAATGCAGGGTCTGCAATTCAGAAGCATTTAAATTGGCAGAGGTGATTCTGTAGACCATCTCGCTGCATTGCTGACTCACCAGGAAGCCAAAAGCCAATTAAAAAACCTGGCTGATCAAACAGCCTCCAGCCCCAGCTCTAGACGCCCACCTCCATCTCCTCCAGACTCCCACAGCCCTCCTCCAAAGGACCTTTGGGTTCTGTGGGAGTAGGGAGAGAGATGAGCAGAGCCACCCAGAACAGCACTGCAGGCAAGTCAGACAGTACGTTCACATGCACAGCTAAAGCCAAGCTACAGTTATAACTCGAGTACCATTTAATTGGACTACTGTCCTTGTTCCAGTATACATGCATGGGAGGGGAACCGATTTATTGAGGGAAATAATGTTTGACGCCACTACTATAGACGGTGATATGGCTCCTTTCAGCTTGTTAGAATTGGCCTTTTTCTGGTTGACCCATTACATTACAGACATACAAAATATAATAACGGATTCGGACAAATGAAGTGATGCAAGTTTTAATTGTGATCTACAGTGGGTACAGAAAGTATTCAGACCCCCTTCCGGCATGTGATATTTCAGTTTTTCTTTTTTAATAAATTTGCAACCATTTCAAAAATTCTTTTTTTGTCTGTCAATATGGGGTGTTGTGTGTACATTAATGAGGAAAAAAATAATTTAAATGATTTTAGCAAATGGCTCCAATATAACAAAGAGTGAAAAATTGAAGGGGGTCTGAATACTGTCCGTACTCACTGTAGTCGGTAGTCAGATACAACAAGATCAGGATTAGCATAACAAGAGATAAAGCATCTTGTATAAAATACTATGACAGCAAATGTAATAAATATTGAGGTATTTATGAAACAAAAAAAGGAGTTCAACATAAATATCTCAGTAACCCATCTAGGAGTGATTTAAACAGCAAGGATGAAAATGATTTTGGTTGTCTTGGAGAATGCATGCAGTAAACTTTTAACTGGGTTTACATACATATAACACACTAAATAACCTTGATAAGGAATAATCATTAAAATTGCAAAACTTTAGTTTTTTTTCCCGACAGAGCAAAAATATTTTAGCGATACTTAAACTCCCTGCACTATAATATCCATACCAAAGTGAGGGTAAGAAAAAGTCTGATCTTAATCTAGCTGACTAATGATGTAAGAACTGACATTGTCCAGTCCTACTACAGACATTTTTTGAATTCAGTACAAAATACCCATCTCATGTAATGATGTCATTCAGCACCGGTACCAATTTTTATATCAGTGGAAAACCAACACCTTGAAGTACCGTACTTTTGGTTCCTTCTGGAAGTATCAAAAGTACAGCACCTGGTGCTGTGGAGAAGCATCCTTTAGTTGAGCGGTGAATTGGACGGCTTTACAGTGCTGTACATTTCGTATGTGCTGTACGACCTCTGGAGTGCTCCAAGCTTCTTCTGTGTGCTGGCTTATTCTGATACTTCCAGATCAATGCCTGGGGAGGGACTGTGGAGCATGCACAGAGTGCCTAGGCCAGATTCGGTCCGATGGAACGTATACATGCAGGAAGAAGTCGACTCCCAATCGCATTATCTGGGTGTCTTATTCCGACTTTGAGAAATTCGATTTAGTACAATTTCGGTCAGACTAACATGTTTACATGCACTTTTAAAGTCCGGTTTTAGTCGAACTAACACAATGATTCAATTTTCTTAGTGTGTATGGAAACCATCCGAGTGATCTGGACCATTCAGCCTGGGTTCTGCCTCCATTTGTGTCGACCCCCCCTCACCGCCACCCAGCCTGCAGTGACTTGTCGAAAGACCATCGTGACTCAGTCCTAGGTGCCACCCTAATAAAACTGGAATGGTCCTGGAGATCCTCATGAAAAGATAGGGACAGGCTGACAGTGCCTTCAGAGAAAAGTGTGACCTTCTGCACCACCTGCAGTGTCTCATGAGATGTGGTCTCAAAAGCAAAAGAGGCTATAAGAGCAAAAATCCACCCTTCACAGCTTCAGTGACTGTTCAGGAGCTGGACAACGCACGTGTCGGGCCAGGGGTGACTTTGCAAATTCCCATGGCCGATTTTTAAAGAAATAATTTTATTCCTGTCAAAACATTTGTAGTGAGATTAAGCCAGGCCATTGCGGGCCACAGCTCAATATACATGCGCCTGCTGAAGGGTGACAGGTACGAAGATAAAAGAGGGGGGTAATTAATGCCTTTCACTGTTCAGAGCCACATTTCGGCTGGATTCAGTCAAGGGCCCATCACCGCGAGGAGGGACGACCTGGTGGAGGCCTGTGTCTTTCAGCTGAATCCAGGAACCCCCCTCCCCAGCTTAGAAGTGACTAAGCACTGTGGGGGCAGAGAGCGGAGGAGTATAACACAGCCAGTGTTTTACTGGTGGGCCATTTGTATGCTGGAATGTGGAATACATCTTTTGAGGCTTTGATCTTTTAACAGAGTTTTGGGAGGGCTACTCCTGGTTACAGTGACCCCTGCAGGCGGGCTTTTGAATTATAGCTTGACAATATTTTAAGCCTTATCCTTAGTAAATCTGAAAATTGGCTTCACGTACTTACACATCCTAAGCGTGTCAAAAGGAGAATACCACATAGCCCACACAGGTTTACCTTCTGGGCAACCCCTACCCATCAAAAGACAAACAGCCATGATTCTAAAAACTGCACTTTATTATACAATAAAAACTCAGAATTCATTTTTCTGTGGTTTCTTTGAGACAACCTGTTCTTTATATATTATCTGAAAATGTGGAGAGATTAATCTATGTGACTAGAAAAATCATGTCAATTATCCAAATATAATTTATACACACACACAAACCAAAAGTGTTGTTAGTTTGCCTCCTGTGTTATATATAACATCCAATTCAACTTTATTTTAAAATGGTTTTACTTGTCATGCCTTAAGTTTAATGATTATTCTCATATTAGAAGAAGCACTTGTTTTCTTAACAGGATCCTTACCAAAATAAACATTCAGTGTTTACTCTTAAACTCTTAAATGAGTTGTGTGTACATGATCCTCTGTGTTGTCATGAACACAGGGTATTGGATTCTACCCTGGTTTATGTGGATGACGTGCTTCTAATCAACCTGTTCCTGTGATTTACCATAAAAGACACGTTCTGTACATCAGCAGGAAACTGAACAGCTGTGGCTTCCTGCGATTCACTAATGAGGGCAATACAATAATATAACAAATAATAACTGAATGTTTTTTGTAGCTAAATATCTGAAAAACTACCAGATTCAGCAGCATACCAAAATAAACTACACAGCTGTGTGTTTTATAATGGTCATGGAATTTTTTTCCTCTTTTTATACAATCAGCCAGCAACAGAATTGAAATATAAGCCTTATAATTGCATTTTGCAATCATTTGAATTTGTTAGCTGTACATAAGCCTGAATGGAAAAAGCCCAGATGTGAAAATGATAACTGAGGAAAGTAGAGAAACAATGAACATACTATTACGTCCTTCACCTAACCCGTTATTGCACTGAGGTGATTAAGCCATGACTGAAATTCAGATTGAAATGGGACAAGTTAATTGAATGTTTTGTAGTTAGCAGCAATCGGCACCTTCTCGGAAGGCCGCTCGTGAATTACAGCCTGTGGTGAATTTAAAAGTGTACCCCTGGGGAGAGGGGGGCTGGGCATCTTCAGCTGTGGTGGACTAGGACCTCGCTGCACTCACTTGGATTGCAGACGCAGCCAGACGAAGCCCAAGCAGCACATCTGCTGACTTGGGAAGTGACAGTGTTCCCCCACCACAGAGCACTGCTTACTGACACATCCATCCACCTCCCAACCACTTATCCTGCTCAGCAGCACAGGACACGGGGCTGGGGGACGCCCTGGACGGGACGCCGGCCCATCACAGGACACGGGGCTGGGGGACGCCCTGGACGGGACGCCGGCCCATCACAGGACACGGGGCTGAGGGACGCCCTGGACGGGACGCCGGCCCATCACAGGACACGGGGCTGAGGGACGCCCTGGACGGGACGGCAGCCTATCACAGGACACGGGGCTGGGGGACGCCCTGGACGGGACGGCAGCCTATCACAGGACACGGGGCTGGGGGACACCCTGGATGGGACGGCAGCCTATCACAGGACACGGGGCTGGGGTACACCCTGGACGGGACGCCGGCCGATCACAGAACACGAGGCCGGGTGGACACCCTGTACGGGACGCTGGCTAATTAGTACTCTCTCATTTCTAGATATGATGACGACTAAATGTAAACATTACAAAACATATATTCCATACTTCACTTTAATTTTCAATTTCTATTTGATTATTCCCATATTCTGTATACTCTTCCAGCATTAACTAGTTATATAGGAGAATCATTTGTCATCTCTGTTTGAATAACGGTGAGGTGTTGAAGAGAATGTGTGTTCCTTATATGACAGCCCTTCAAATAATCTTTGGGCATGTTCCAAAAATGTGCTGCAGATGTACTATATATGTATATAAAAACTATAAACTATATATATGCGCATATACTCAGTTATATTTGAAAACAAAATTAAATCATATTACATATTCAATGTCATTGGAAAGGTTTTGACGAAATTACGTTTCAAATATTAAATTGTATTTTTAAAATTACATCATTTTAATTCACAGTCATCTAGTTAAGCCTACTATAGGCACAACACATAAAACACACTTTTTTCCAAGGTTCTCTCTGTTCTGGAAGTTGCCTATCAGAAAGGAGAAGTGAGTAAGACAAATCAAAATGTACAGTTCGGATATTCATAATAATTGTAAATTGCATATAAATTATAAATACATATATTATCTGAAAGTTGTAAGTCTATCAAAACACAAGTTTAATTTTTGAGTATGGATGCTCTTATTGTCATAATGATATGAAAATAACTAATGTAGGGCAGCCGACAGTGCCCCAAAAAATGTAATTATTAAAATACAGTGTATATTAATAACAATCTTGACGGTCAACTGATTTTACTATTCAACCTAAAATCGAATCGAAGCTATTATAATAATTGTAAATTGAGGTAATTAAAAAAAAATACATTTATGACATCGTCGATGTCTAAGTTCCTAACCTGGAAAAAAATCATGATCCCTAATACAGACATTTCCCCATCTCTTAACTGTTAAATTTCTCAGAAAATACACTGCTTATGGTTTATTAGACATTTAAAGACATGAATTACAATAAAATCAGTTCATATTATTTTCCGCGTAGGCTATATGTCGATTTACCAGCGTCACTTAAATGTTCTGTATCCGGCTATATGAACTTGTCAAACTCGCATTAGTAAGAACATAATCTAATTTTGACAAAATACGTATTAAGAAGGTCGTCGGCGGATATAAATTTAATCAGAAACGAAAGCATGATATGTTATTTTCTATTATAACATTCTAAAGATATTAAGGTTCCATTAGTTACAAATGCAAAATTTGTAGCAGGCAGGGTTACCCTGAACTGAACACATATAAAAGTTGATCAAAAACATTACATAAACGGGAACAACATATAAAAAGGTTTACGTAATGACTTGTCGTCGTCTTTGTTAAACCTCCAATTTCACATCAGTATTTAAAGCCCTTTTGAAAGTCGCGCCTACGGGTGAAACATGGTGTCGCTCACACCCTCTTCTGCTGCGTTACTGCGCCGTCTGCGGCTCTTTATCACCACCTTACCTCTGCAAGCATATAATTGACAGACGACAAATATCGGAATTGCTGTGTCAAAAATGTGTAGTTACTGGCGACTGACTTCAAGCTGCTCCCGATATTAAACACACTGACAGCCAATGCATTTAAAATAGCAGGGGTAATTTTAGATTTCCCCCCTCGAAAAACCAACCATCTGCCTTGACATTCCTTCCTTCCTTCCACCACAGAGAGCTCTTTGTCTTCGAGAATCAGGAAACAGGTCTCTGCAGTTCCCCTGTTCCGTGTTTGCTTTCTTCTGAGAATCTATTCAACACCTCGATCGTTTAAATTTATACGGCATTGTAGGCACCCAAGGCCGGCAGCAGATAGCGCCGCTCCAGCTTATCCTGCAAGCCGGCTTCTATGTGGGAGATTCGCGGTGAGGGTTCAGGGTTCGCCCCTCCTGCAGATCTGCGGAAGGGGGGTTGGGCGAGCCGCTGCCTGAGTGTTGGCGGCAACCCCGAACCGCAGAAGCTAAAGTTGCTGAGAGGAAATCCCACACAACATTTTCAGATTTAAGGTGGATCCCGGCTTTTGGTCATATACTAAAGTGAGAATTTGCTCAATTGTTTTATGTCATTTATACGCCGGTTAAGTAATTTGACCGTCTCATTAAAACACAGCCCCCTCAAAGTCCCATCCAATTAAACGTTCATAACCTGTTAAAATTGAATTATTATGGAATTTATAATATGCCTGGTACTGGCAACGTTATAGTTTTTTGGGTACCTGGAAGGATGATATGGCCAAAAGCAAGTAACAAGTAACTGTTATTTTATGAATTCATCTGCTTTGCCAGAAATGGTTGGCCTGAAATTCCATTAAGACACGGATATACGTTAAAAAAAAAATCAGTTAAAAAATAGTTGTGCAAATAGACATGGGACTTAAAGCAGGGGTGGCCAATCTTATCTGGAAAAGGGCCGGTGTGTCTGTGGGTTTTCGCTGCAACTCCCTAATTGGATTACTAATTACAGGACTGATTGGCTGAATAGTCTTCACACCTGGGTTTGAACAGTTGACCTAAAGGTTACCCTAAAAACCAGCCCTTTGCGGATAAGATTGGGCACCGCTGACTTAAATAAACACCCCCAAAACAAACGGCAGGACTGAGAAGCATACAAAGTCTCCGTGAGCTGCAGGTCAGCATGAATCAGCACGTGTCCGCAGTTGCTGCAGACAGTCCAGTGCCTCCCACTCACCTACGAGAGTGACGTCAGCAAACACCTCAGTCCATCTTACGCTGCTCCATCCTGTCCTTTGGAGAGCCAGCCATTTGCCTTTGTCCCCATGCAAATCACCTTGAGGCCCAGCATGAATAAGTGTTGTTCAAAGAGAGCACGGTGGCAGCAGGCTGATCCAGATCGCACGGTCTTTATCCTCGTGTTTTGACTCGGTTGTTTGACGTCTACGAGCGAACCACCGACACCGGTTATGCACCTTCGTAGGAGCTCACAGGAAGTGTGCTTGAATAACTGCTATTTTATCCCGAGCCCATTCAGGTCCAGAGCTCTCGGCTAAAACTGACTCGAAGGCCAACTGAACTTGTGCATACAAGTTCACATACTCAGCTATCATGTTCCCTATTGCCTCCCATTTTCTTCCTATTTATTTTATCTTTTATTGTTTTTAATTAAAGGCTGCCTGCAGCTTGGAACACCATCGTATTAAGTCCAAGGCTGACTTGAATGAATGTAATAAAATGCAGCCAAACATGTAAACATTAAGTGGGGTGACTGACAGATAGGTGGCTTAAGTTAATGATCTGCAGGTTATTAAAGCATTATTAATGCCAAGACTGGATGCAGAGAAACAACTTTCAAAATACAAGCAGAAAACACTCTGGCTTTTTCTATCCATGTCAGTTAATGTAATTAGTAACATATTGCTTAATTCAGACAGTCCTTTAAATTGTTAACCAATTTAACACACATTTTACATTAGCAACAGAGATGAGTACAATATCAGTGTCTAACTGATTATCCCATCTATAGCCTTAGACTGACACTCCTTTAACACTGAGACACAAAGCACAATTATTTAAACATTGTTCCCTTTTGAGCTTGTCATGAGTCTTTAGAAATTACAAAACAATGTTTCTACAAGTCAGGAAACGGTGGCACAGATATGATTTTCACTCCGTACAACATGACATATTCAAAAACGCACTGTATGTAATGCATGAACATTGTCAAACCTGAGGCTGGGGGCTCCCCTTTTCCTCTAGTCAACGTATTTAACCAGTGAAATCCCTTGGTGTGCCAACTACGAAAATGATTAAATGATACAGTGTCACCGGGCATAAGGTGTGTTGACATAGTTTAAGCCCATATGGTATAAAATAATGCCTTGTTTATGACAGACAGCACCTGCTTTGAAAGCTGTAAGCAGTTCATTCTAGATGGACAACGTACATATTTCTCTCACGCCTGCCTCCCTTTGTTTTGATGACTCACCTACTGCAGGTCAGTGCAGACCTTGGTTCTATCATGCTGACTGGAGCGAGTGAGGCCAGCCCCCATGGGGGGACTGACTGCAGAGCGGCTCCCTGCCAGACGGAGCAGACCCCCCGCCGGAGCCCTTTAAGAGCTGTAATTTAAAAGCTATAAAACAGGAGTGCTTGTGGAGAGTGCATCATGGGCCAGTCTCTGAGGGGAGAGGGCTGGCGTTTTCCATCAGTGAAAGTGGACACAGTTTGAAGGCTGTGGTTTTGCTTGTGATGGCCCATGGGGAGGATGATGAGGAGGAAGGGTGGCTGCATGGGAGGGGTGATGTCTGAGTGTTCTACAGTTGCCAGCATCCCACCGGAACATTCTAGATATTACCTCCAGCACTAAAAATTTATCTGCGACAGACATTGTTGAGCTGTCAAGAGGGGGACGCTGGAACAATGGTGACCATTGATGGGTCTGTAAAGCCCCTACAGTCGGAAGCCCTATTAGCCCAGCCAGGGAACTGCAGCTGAGGGAAGGTTCACATTCAGGACAGACACAGCCAGAAGCATGTGAAACGATTCCAGGAGGGACGACATCAGAAAGCCTCCTGATGCTGATCCTCAGCCTGAACTCTCCCACGAGATAGTCAAACCCTCCCTGCTAGGAATACTGCCTGTATGCTACCTCCACTTATTAATGTTGCTATATTAATACCCTCTGCCTTCACTAATAGCAGCTGGGGATCTTTCCATTACAACCACGCTTAGTCGTCTTTGCAGCTGGGGGAGGATTCTGGGAACAGAAGTGCCCTCGGGCTAATACGTCCCCCCATACTGGCCGACACATTTCTTTAGACCCATGTGAATCCTGAACTGAGTAATAATTACCAATGAATTACTAATAAATTAGGAAGTGTGCTTTGGAGTGAGTACTTCTAGCATATGTGTAATGGTCTAACGAGGGAGGATCGGATAGCAAGCAAACGACCCAAGGGAACATATTTTTTTAAAATCTGACAGTCATGGTGAGTGAGGAAGGGGCTTAGACTATCAGTATGGCTTATGCTATTTAACCACTTATCCCTCTAACATCGAGTCTGAATTGGGGTCAGTACAAATCTGGGGCAAAAAACAATAAACGCAAAACGGAACTAACAGTTATGGGCGTGATCTACGGCGGATTGCTATTACATTGGCGCATTTGCCCGGCAAACCACATTGGTTTTCGGCGGAGTAAACGGACTTGCTAGTGCGCGAAGTGATAACGCAGGAGCACATTATCGAAGGGGAGCGACATGGTTTTACCTAAGCCGTTCGTGGTGAAGCAGACATGGAATAAGGTAGCATGGAGCGTGGCCTTATTTTCTTGCATCATTTGATCGGCCGTGCAGTACCGATAGTACTATAACGATGTCAGAAGAGGGGGAACTCGCTGCTGAACGAGAGCAGCGGCTGGGAAGTGGAACTAAATTATGCTTGTATGTTGTAAAGTGATCAAATAAAAAGCAATAGGGCTGTTTCAACTCTAACAATTTAGATTCCTTACAAAGCTACCCACGAATCAGCTGTTCTGCCAACTGATCCCGCCTTGCCCGAGCTGCTGCTGACGTGCACTCTTTTGTTGGCATCGACACATGCAGTTAAGCATCACGCCTTCTAAAGTCGTCTAATGGGTCCTCATTTATGTCCAACAGACACCCATCACGCATGGCAACGTTACGCAACATACAACATACTACAAAAGAATGCCGCGACCGTCTGAGAGCTGCATTGTATTATTCCATCTGACTAATCTAAATATCTGAAACGCATTTTTGCAATCCAAATGTCCTTTCAAATACAGTACGTGCTTATTTCTTATAATGAAGTAAAAAGTGTTTTTTAATGATACAATTTGTTCTTTACTTAATATATATTATTTTTGTTTTGGTGACTTACTGAACAGTATGATTGCGTGAAAGGACCAGTTGTATTCTATAATAAAACGTATATAGATAAAATAAAAATAAATATTGGTGAGTAACTGTCTCAATAGCAAGCTGTCGTGCACCCGCACGTTTAGTAATGCACAACTGACTAGACGAGGTTTTTGTCGGTCGAAAGCACAATGATATTGCACTGCCATAAAATAGCAACGCGATGACAGTGCACCTGGCCACGCCTCATTTTATAAACACCACTCTTAAGAGCGCAAAGCGGGTGCAAAATCATTTACTATTTTGAAGTTGTGTGCGCATGGCGGGGAACACCGCCCTGGTGCAAAACTAGCAAAACCACTTTGCCACAGGCTTTGCTCAGGTGGAAAATAGAGCCCAATGAGTGACAAACTGGGGAATGATATGTGCAGAATGTCTCTGCAGTCCCACCAGGGGCAAGTACATGCCTCTGTGGGTTAGGACTCTGTGATCAGAAGGACACTGACAGAACTCATGACTGGCAGAATGATGCCATCATTGGGCCCTTAAGCAAGACCCTTAACCCCAATTGCTGCAGACACTATCTGCCCCTGATCTCTTACCCTCACTGTATGTAGTATAAGGTGTGGTTGCCTAGAGGCCTGTGCAGACTGGATGAGGAGCATGCCAACACCACACTCATGATATTTAGGAGAATGTCACAAGTTTCAGTCTCATAAGCACCATATCCACTGACTCCATATTGCTACCACCCCCTTTAGTTGGAGAGATTTTATCTCAGGATCCAGTTAAACCCATGAGCTCCTATCTGGGAGACACGGGTTCGTTGACCCCCATCACCCTGCCCCTGAGAAGAACATTTACATTTCATGCTGTCACCTGAGAGAATAAGCAGAGATCAACAGATATGTAGAGGGTCGGCGATGGAGTCACAGCACGGGCTGGCTGAGGGAGGGCACTGGTCGCACGCTGCAGGACCCCTGCCCATCTGGGCGACGCAGCTGCCTGTGAGGCTCCGCTGGCCTCACAAGCCCACCTTTCTTTGGCCAAACAACAGCCACAGTGACTGCCGGCCGGGTCACGTGACAAGCTGGGCGTGCTCTCCACTGCAGATGTTGTGAGGAAGCGGGAGAGCGGAGGGAGAGTGGAGCGTGGCGGAGTGAGGGGTCACAATGTTGCCTCTGTGTGTCACCATTCTCCAGCAGCTGTATCAGGGCCACAGAAAAAGACCCCATTTGGACGGACAGAAATAAGTGAAAAGTCAATACTTTGGCCCAAAAGAGACAGCCCTCTTTGTGCTATAATGTTTGATGGCTTTTCTTCTAGGTGCCCAAAGCATATTTAATGTATGTACATGCATTGTACCATGCACAACTATCTCACCGAATCACCCTCATCAATAAAAAGTTAATCATGATTTTAACTGCCAGCTTTTCAAAGAGGACATCACTTTAAAATATACATTTGGCAGAAACTCCCATGACTTTAAGAAAAGATCTTGCATACCAAAAAGGGAACTTAACATTCACAGAGTAGGGGTGAACCGCCCCCATATCCTTTCATCAAAAGATTCCTTTAGTCCTCTAGAAACAATTGTGCTTTACTTCAATGTTTTAAAATGTGCAGATTCCCACACAGGACATTGTCCTCTAGGAATTCACTTCCCTGTGCTGAGGATGCTGGATTTCACTCTGTTGAAATGAAACATAAACCAGCGACTCAACCTGGCAAATAAATATCCCCCCTTGTCTTGCATTCAGTTCAATGAGATGGAGAGGAGCCCCCCCCCCCACTCAGTTAATCGCCGTTTTAATTTTTGCATGCCGCCTTTACCATGTTTCATAAGTTGCCGCAGCACACATGGGTCCATGAACAATATGCTGCTGGCATGACTGTTCTGGCAGACAGTGACCCACCTGCTGTGGCCCCCGGGAAGAACACGGTCTCACGAAAGTACTGCAAGCCTGGCTGGCTGACCAGCGGAGTCCCCTGATTTTGTGATTGATGCAGCTGTAGTGCTGCTCTTTTCGTCACATTTTAAACCATCCAAAGGAGCTTTTGCTTGTTTTTTTCTGCAATTCTTCTTTGCCTGCATTATTTATCAGCTTAGCAGTGGGGTATTTGTGATGGGTTCTTTCACTTCTGTCCCAAGTAAAATTTTTTTAGCTTTAACTTCAAGGGCCAAGGGAATCTATGAGGCGGTTCATCTGCTTACAATTCGAGGCCCCTCAGACGGTACTCCACCATCAGGCTAGGGGCACAGTGGCAGAGCATCACGCCATTCAGAGTTGGCCACTAATACCTCGCCTTTACCAGAACCCAGAAAAGTCCCTCTGCATGAAGACTGAAGAAATATAGCAGCTGTGCATTAAGTCTCACTTCTGCAGCCGGATACATGTTTCATAATTTCAGTCGATGGCCAAGGACTGGCAAAGAAAAGTGTTATTTTCCAGAAAAAAAGGGAAAAAACTGTCAATTCTCTACTTGGAAACAAAAGAGAAAATTGCTGTGAGTCAGGTGCAGAGCTGCACACTTGGAAATGAAAACCACGGGACTGAGGTATTTGAACAAGCTCCAAGGGTGATCTTGGCTGATTCAACAGATGCTTGAAATTTCAGCAACTGTAACCCAAAGCAGCACTCAGTATGTAATCTGTTTGTATTAGCAATACACATTTCCAAAGGACGAGAGGCCTTGGCTGATGCATTTATCAGAGAAGTCAGTTTGCCAGTCTATATTAGAGACAGAAGTACTTGTTTAAAATGAATCAATTTTCTTAAGCACTTGAATCTAATCATGGTTTCCACCATGTATGCCAGAGTTCAAAATCTGAAATATAAGGGTAACAATCAAAGACGTACTTATCCGCATGACTGTGAAGATGGCATACAGAGAATACAGTACCACAAAAGCAATTTTACATCTGTTTATGTGGTCACAACTTTATAACTTGCTCTGGTATGTATTTGGAAAAGACCTTGGCAATGTCTGAAAGGTATCTGGGTGACAGTTAAAGGGGTATGACACATAAGAAACGTTTTGAGACAAAAAAAAAAGAAAAACTGAAATTTTGAGCACATACTTGTGCCCGTTGGTGTTGATGTGGAACAATCCACAGCAGATTTTCAGGCCCTGTCATTCATGTGAATGGGAGCAGCAGTCCCTGGACCACAAATCCACCACTCCCACATAAGTTTGGGTCCTTAAAGCAAGAATGAGACTGGCGCAAAAGATAAAATTTAATGCTGTAGCACTGAGAAATCTCCAAATACAATTCGAGAAAGTAAATGATCAGTGTAAATACAAGATTCATAAACACCGGTTAGACGTATGAGCATTCTCTTACCAAATATGCCATAACTTATTGGACTCGCGGAACTGTATTATTTCTCGATTGAAACCTTTACTGAGACCCACTGTTAAGATAAAACAGTGCTGGGTAAAATCAAAAAACGGAATTCACGTAAAATAACAGTAACATATATCTTAACCAATCCAAGCTTGTCACGTCTGCACGGTCTGTCACGGGACTTTTGAGTGCCGGTATTCTGTCATAAAATACTACCTATCTAGACGTGCTATCGAGCCTTTCTGCGCATGTACAGTTCAACCGTTTTGGGATTAGGGTTACATTTTAGGGATTAGGGCTAGGGTTACCGATTAGCACTACGGTAGCATTTTTCGACAAGGCAGCATATATTGACAGAACACCGGGATGCAGCAAGGCCAAAGGATAGAAAAGGAAGACACGTTGTTTTGTTGTATTGGGTCTGTAATGCTGCGTCTTCATACATTCCATTCCTCTCTATCGCTTGTGGGTAGTTGCTGTATCAAACTCCCATTGTTAAGGGTCTGGCTCATAATGCCGCTAAAGCTTCGAATCCCGCATAGCGGCACGACACACATTAAACCGAAGCACACAAGAAGGGGTTTCCTTTGTGAAAAAGCATAAAACTAATGAGATTGCCGTCTCTGCACTAATTCCACGTAAACGGTTAAACTCAGTAAGTTAACTTGATCACCGTTTCTGTACAGGGACGTATGTTTTCATAGATACCCAGAAGGCCAGCAAAGTGCTTTCAATTGGTATGTCATTAGCAAGAAAGACTAGACCAGACACCATTTTGGCAAAACGAGATGGAATTCTTAAAAATCCCAACCTTATAGTGATAGTGAAGGACTCGTGAAATTATAGCTATCATTATGGGCATATAATCAATGCATATAATTTGTCTGTTTTCCCCCATATTCGTCTTTTTTTAAACACTCAGTGTTTCCCCTCCCACCTCCCAGAGAGGCAGACTTGAAACACGTCATGCTTCCTCTGCGGTCACATTAAAGGAAAGGTTAACAGATTCGCGACGAGCAAGCGGGTTTGTGGGCGCTTGTACCTTCGGTCGCTGAATCTAGATCGGTTTATCCCTTCAAATTACAGGGATGATACTCACATTTGGAAAGTCAAACTGATGCCAAATCGGTTACTAATCGCGTCGGGTGACTGTAACCCTCGCCTTTAAATGTGAATCCAGATTTTTTAAGGGGACAGAAAAATATCGGTTCTCTTGCTCGACGGCGTTGTCTGTAAGAGATACTTTAAAGATATTTCCTTTTCTTCCTTCCCTGGAATACATTATACACTGGAGAAGCCAGAAGTAAAAGATTGGTGTTCGGATCTTGTGTTTGTGTTTTTCTTTTGGTAATCGTGTTAAACAAATCAAGTGGACGCAATGTGGGCTGTTTTTGGGGCGGACGGCGGATTTAAAATGAATGATCGGTGGTTTGTTTTGGAGCGGTGTGCTAATTACTGAGCGTACTCTCCTGTTGATAATTTAAAAGTCATTGATCTGCATCTATCATCTTTAAGAAAACCGTGGAAATTAAATGAAATTGCTTTTTAATTGTCGTTGAAACTTTTGTGTTTTTTTTCTTGGGTAATGTTTGTTTTAGTTTTAAAAGTTCACTGAGCATTGATTTGTGTTGCGTCGGAGCTGTTTTTATATAATTTTATTTTTTTCCTAATTTTAAAGGTTGCAATGAAGTGCGGGATGGTAAAGAAAATGGAGCCAGGAAAAGTTAAATCTGCAGCATGGTGTTAAATCGTTCAAATGTGTAAGGCGGTGGGATATAGTTGTCTTCATCAATCGATGCTTAAAGTCCAGTTTGTAATGACCAAGAGAATGGGGGATGGGCAGTCGGTGGTGATGGGTTGTATTCGCTCTGAGTGTGCCCCCTCCTTTAAATAAAGAAGGCCAAACGCAATGACCTGAATGTGCAAAGGAGATTACATTTCGGTCGTCTCTCCATCAATTTTCTGTTTAATGTCACCGAGTCCCATTGTGGGAGAAGAAGACGACGCGTCATCCAACCATAAATCTGTGATTATAGAGCCTTGAACAGGCTGCTCGGTCTCTTGGATGGATTTGCTCTGCTTTCTGGACTAGATGAGTTTTCTTAAGGAATAGAAAAATAGCGAAAAACATCCAAAAATGTTTCCTGTATTTGGGGAAAAAGATTAATCGATTTTAAACCAACCACTGCTACACTACTGCGGCTTCGCCGTTTTTGAGTGGATCTGTAATCGAATGAAAAGGAACCTGTGAAGATTTTCTTCTCTTTCCAGAGTGTTTACATTTTTGTCCGTGTATTTTCTTGTTTATATCCAAATTCTTAGTAGGCCTGTATATTTTTGGTCTCCTTCAGGGACTGGCGTATGTGTATATATATAGGTAGGTACTTTACGTTTTCCCCATTCAAATTTACCATTGAAAATGTATAACCACTATATAAAAGCATTATTATATGGAGACGTGTATTTTCATTGTTCGATACAAACTAATTTAAACAATTGGTATTTAACAATTATAAATTAAAAATAATAAGACGCATAAAAACTCGGTCATCTTTGGCCGGTTAAATTTTTTATTTAAATTGATATTTTAAAACATACTGCTAACGTAGTTTTAAAAAGTAATTAGGGAATCTGATTCTGACTATTGTGGTATTTTTCTTCATCTTTAACTTCTATGCACCCTTTATTTGGTCAATTAATAGACCATCACTTAAAGCTTATAGCGCAAAAGTTCAGTCCAGATAATGAAAATACGTGTTTCACTAAACAAAACTCATTAGCTTAATTTAGCTTCTTGATTACTTTTCGGAAAAAGAGACGTTGGAAACCAATTCCCAGCAGTCAGACGACTGCACACATGTAGCAAAATAAAACGTTTTGTGTGAAGCTAATGAACTTTAGATATGAGCTTCAGTTTGTACTACATTACCTGTTTATGTATATATTTTTAATTTAGGGCTACTTAAAAATCGCCATACTAGTTTGTATTAATTAAACAATATTCATCCACAAATAAATGAAATCTGGCATGATTGTGAAATTTAAATATGATAAACGGTGGGATTTTCCAGGTAAAACAATGGGGAACGTTACTACGAAGGGTTAGGGTTTCTGTCGAGTGTTTTAAAAATTTTTTAGACCGTCGTGGTAATATTCAACCGTTTATTATTACAATCTAAGTTGGGAAAACACGTTCTTAAATGTAGGCCTAGTAATATTTTAGTATATAGGCTATTTGTGTGAATGTAGAAATGGATGTGGATACACGGTAGGCCAACCCCTTATGTTATTCATACTTTACAGTATATACGAAGGGTACTAGGTCACAAGGTCAGTTCGTGTCACCGCACAAATTTCATCTCTGTGGTAAGACAACTGTGTTCAGCAATTGGATTACCAAATGTTTATTTTATTGTTAAAATCTTTTTTTTAACTAAACCTATCTGCGTGAACGTAAAATTAACAATGCCGCGCGGTTCTACCAGATTCAAATGTATTTAGCTATTAATCCGGATCTACTATTAAACGACGCGCCCTTCAAATGTGGATATCGAGCTCACACCCACATAGGACGATTTAAATAGAAATAGAAAACACTGCATATTGCGATCATACGTCAGATACAACCGCAGTAATTCGACACGGTATTAACAGACTAGATTTTTATTTTCGTGATATTCTATATTTAGTTTGGTTTGGTTAATTTGCATTTAATATTTTTTCCACGATCTTTAAAAATGTTTTGCATATGGAACCAACAAGTTCCTGAATAGGTCATTCCCGTCACCGCCGCTGTAGGCCTGCACTAGTAGAAAAGTAGTCATCGTTTATTTTTAAGGAGTATTACAGCAATTCAAGTCTTACATGCAGCGCACGAGGTTACTGTATATAGATTTAAACTGCAATGTAACGGAAGCACCAGTAATTAAAATGTTACTTTTTTGTAAGACTGACTCATCGCTAGAATTGAAATTAGGATCACGTGCAAGCCAGTTCCGCTTTACTGTCTGTGTGTCAAATTCATCATGGATTAGGCAAAGGAATCTATTATAAATACATTTTAATATAAATGTAACTACTTAAAACTGAATTATATTTTTACAAGAAATGCATTTCTATCAGTGATACGCTAATCTTTAAACCCTCGTCTAGTTAGGCCAATATGTTGTATTATGTAACGCTTGCCATCCAAAACCCTAGCATCAGGATACGTAAAACTCTCATTATCCTGGAGTTTACGTTGGTATTGTATTTTATGTCTTTAGTAACTTGTTTTCCCCAACGCAACTCGCAATTCAGATCATAATTCAGTTTAGAAATGCATACATTCTAAAATCTTTGTGTTATTGCTTATATTAATGCAATGTGTATTTAAGTAATATCTTTTCAGTCACTATCACAGCAATATAGGTTGTCTTGGAAGCTTAGTGCACAATTTGAATAAAAACGCGATATATTTGAAACGATTTCTTGAGAAATCAAAAGAAAATAATGGAGATTTGTTTAATTGAATCATAGCTTATAACTAACACATTTAATAACTTTAAATCCAATGTACTTGTACGTATTTGTTATATTTTGAAAAGTCTTATTGACAGGTATACATGAATAATTGAGATTACTTGCACTGAACTCACATGCATACGGAAATTTGACTGCATAGATCTTGAATTATGTTATTTGTAGTTATGGCTACAGGACATAGCCTATCGTGGCGTTTCATACACTTGGAGGACGCATTGCATTATATGTTGGATATGTAGGATATATCAGATACGTAATGCATCATTTAAAAAAAGGAAACCTGCAATAAGGTTTGATTGAAATAAGTCACTCTGTCATATATAAATAATACATGTTTATGAAATGGGTAGGCTACCCAAACGGCATACTGCATAATATTCACGCCCAAATCCATTTTTTCCCGTTACGTTTCACGTATTTCGTGACGTACGTTGTTTAGTGCACAGACAACGTTGATCTTATTTACGAGAACATAGCCCTACGTAAAAATCCGGTAGCTGCAGTGGTTTTTTTCTGCTGAAAACAACACTATCTCGAAATCAAATATCACCGTTTAAAGATCTCCATTGGCCTTTAGGTAACATTGTAGAATAGCTGACCTAGCGTATTAGGCCCTTATGCATTGAGGCGGTCATCATCACTTAGCGATCAAGAAATTTATGTCGAGCGGAATAGGGATGGTGGCTTTATGGTTTTCATAATATAGGACTAATATGAGCGTTGTCGCTTAACTGTAAGACTAAGATTTTCCTAAATAATTGTGGCATGGTTTATATGCAGGTGCTAAATACCATACAGATTGATATCGTGTATATTTTTCTGTCCATGTATGTGTTTACAAACGACATTTGAATTGCAGTCAGAAACAAATATATAGCTGCTCGTTACTTTTGTAAGGGAACAATTCCTGTTAGAACATGACCACATTATGCAAAAACCAGTGTTTATAGTACGCACTGAACTATCTAAAACCGCTAACTCAATAAACCAGCTCACGTCCGTCTCGAACAAATTGCAAATCGTGGTCGTTAGATTACGCTACTCTTAATGGGTTGTAAATTACCATGTTGTGACATTAACGGAAATGATGGCTATTGTTTTGACTTTCATTTCGGACCCGGTGAAGACAGAACTGGAATATGACTGCCCGGTGTTATCTCTTGTATTCCATAATTTTTGTGTGAAGCTACGAAACAAATTTATAACAAGTATGTAGCTATTTCTCCATTAGTTAAAAACCAAATAGTTATAGGCCTATTGATCAACCAACGTGTCTACAATCCTACATCAACTGTGAAACCTGAGACCTCAAGGTTGCATCAAATATATATAATGTATCATATTACCATCATGCATATAAACGATTATGTGAGGGGTGAGGGAATTGGGGATATGTATATTTTTTTAGTTGAAATTCTTATTTACTTAGTACAATGACCAGTTATGATCGTGCTTTAGACGTGTTGGTGATGACTGTGGTAGTTACATTTCGTTTTTGTCCTTCTGGTCAGCAGTGTTCCCGGCGTCAGAAGAAGGCCGTTGTTGGCTTTCATCTATACCGAAAACGAGATGTCTCCAACATTGCACATGTTAACCCAAATATCCAAAAGGGTCGATCATACTGTACCCTTCCACAGCCTAGCTGGTGACAAACGCTCTCTTCCGGTTGCTGCATGTGCATGGAAAATAGACGGGAAGCTCCATCTTGTAATGCTTCATTTACCCGGGACAATCTTCTTCGCGGGACTGTTCTGCTTCAGGAGCAATCAGACACTCCACATTAATTACTTCGGCGTTTCCTCACAGAGCACCTACCTAGAGCTGTAGTTCCTGCCATTTTTCTGAACTACGCATGCACTCGTCATTCACACGGTAGTTCAGTGTCCCGGAATATACTTAAGCTGATACAACCAATGGATGGATGGATAGATAATGGATTAAAATCCGCCATCCTGACTTAGCGCAAACGTCAATAATTTTTTTTCTTGACTCAGGATACATATAGGTCTTACATGCCAAATCTATATGAACATTTTGGAGAATGCTAATGTGCTACACATCAACTAAATACTACAGTCGTAACATAGGTGAACGACGGCCGAATTTTCTATCAGCGGCCTATACATACTATTAAGCACTAGGCTGAATAATTTAATAACCTCGGCGTAAAACATTAAGCTGTTTTATTTTTATACACCCACGTCTCTAGCTTTTAAATCTACAGCGAGATCACAAAAACAAGGAGAAATTCAATGCTCCTTTACCAGCAATGGTTTAGGGTGTAGAAAATGCGTGTGGGCGGCGGATGCTGGCGCTGGAGCGAGGGGCCATGGGTCGCCACCTAGTCAAAACACACATCTGTGTGAATATTACAATGAGCCCTTACATTTAGCCAAGTGGCATTGCGCGCTGGAAAAGGTGAGTTCTGAATATACCATGTCAAAAGACCATGTTACTAGCTACTCATTCAAGTGCCTCCTATTACCGTTTTAAAAACTAAGCTCCGAGTCAGGACTGTTATAGTAGAATATTTAGAAAGTGCTCATATTGTAAATACGCAGGCAGATATGGATCACCTACATATAAAGTTATTTAATCTTTCTAAAATATCACTCGTTTAGCCACGGATGCATATTTAATAGTTTAATTCTGTAATTTGATAATGAGATTGTTTAGATTTTATTACCAATGTATTAATAATATGAAAGATAACTGTCGAAAACAAAGGCAACCATTTTGTCATCACCTAAAAATTACAATGAATACAGCAGGTTTGTGAAATTACCGTTCTTAATTTTAGTTTTTATTCAAGGTTGCCGCCACATTTCATTCTATATAATCTGGATCATGAACTGCACGACAATAATGGAAGTTACATTGTCATTAGCGTTAAGATACTCGACACTTATTTTTACGTTGGAAATTTTTAACTCCTTTGATTCTGACATTAAGCAATATAGATTTACAAAAAAAGTTAACAACACGGAACCTCAAAACTTCTGCAAAATGACAATGCTTGTGAAATCCGTTTGTCTTGAAGAGCCCTACGTTTTTCATTTGGCGGCGCTTCAGATCCTACCATTCCATTTTTTCTCCTCAAACATTATCTTAGACAACTCTAAATCGTCGTTCTGGTTATAGCCATCTTTCATGCAAATTACGGAATTTCACACTACAACACTAACTGCTACGCTGTTATTGCATCGAAACTGGACAGGATATTTTAATACATGTAATGTACCATATTTTATCCGATTTCTTTTGATTCACTATTGACTCTCCAATGGATATAGGGCCAGTGAGGTCTGCCCAAGGGAAGCCTTGAAACAGTCTCTCCTTATCTCCTTTCATCATTCCATTCTGGGCTGCCTTGAAACCACAGGGCCAGTAATTGCTTTCTTCAGACAACCCAGTGCGGACTGGCCAGCAGCCAATCAGAGGCTTGTTTATGCTTTCTGATTGACAACGTGTTGGCAGCGCGAAAACCAATCGCAACCTACAGGAGACAATAAGTTTTTAACACCAATGGCTATATATTATATATACACTTAATTTTAATAATGCAAATAAATGATTAAAGTACCCAATAAAACAATGTTGATAACTTGCTAGTATTTCTCATTTTAAATCTTAAACCCAAGTTCATATAACATTTGGTAGAATTTCTACATACTGCTTATCTGATACTGAACAAAGGAAAACCTAGTTTTATTAAAGCCCTCCAGGACCACAGCTGGCAGAATTTAATGTATTGTGCACTTCCGTTAAAATGGTATAGTGGTTGCCATGCTGACGTTCCGGTCCACTGGTTAAAAGAACATCAGGACACACTGGAAGTAATAGTTATTGAAGTATCACCGCTCTGTATCCGCTGTGGCTGTAATCTTGATTATATTGTTTCAGTACTTTAAATGGTATGTCCAAAACTTAATATAGGTCTAAACATATGTTACTGACGACGAAAGACTAAAGTTAATTCTTACCGTACTGTTTAGCAAAAAGCTGATCAAAACAATAAAGTTCTAAATAATTCTTACATGCAATTTGTTGCATTTCCCTCACGAATTACGCATGACAGGAGTTACGCTTCATAGATCAATGAGGGAACTTGAATTAGGCGCCCGCCGTTTTGTTTAGGTCTTCTAGTAGCTCTGCCATTGGTCGAGCGCATCCACCAATGGCGGAGTCCGTATGTCCCCGGGCTAAGTACACGAGCACATTAACATGCGGGTATCCGGCCAATGGGCGAGCGTGTTTACCCTCCCTAGGTTCGGAGGCACGAGCTGAACGAGGCGCTGAGAAAGCTGTTTGGAGGTTCGAATTTCGATTCACTAGACAAGGAGCCAGAAGTTCGGCGTAGCCTATCTAAACAGCTACCACGTCAATAATGTAACCATTTCCACCAGCAACTTTTGAACTATTTTTCGTTCATTACCATTTCAATTATTTATTGTTATTCGAGGAATAACTTACCAGTAAGTAATCTATTTATTTTATTTTTCTTGCAAATATACGTTATACTAATTCTGTATTATCTTACTCGAGAGCCTGGTATTGATTATAAAATTGTAAAATTTAAAATCCTGTTCTAAACTCAATAAATCTCACACAAAGCCGCTATATTTTACACTATAAAATACTTATGGAATCGTTGGAATCCAATTTCCTCGTGCGCGTTGGTACCTTCATTTTTGTGCAAATATATGTTGCTCCTCTCGCACAGTAGTATAATTTGTAACCTGATTAAAATACGTTTTCGGGTGATTTCGCACACAATTTTATCACGGAATAGACTGGATTAAATATGACACTACAACGACGGCAGCTTTTTTGTAAAGATTTATTGGCTGAAGCAAGCAAGACGAAATCGATTTACAAATTAGAACACAGCGCGTTTTAATATAAAGGACGCTTCATTGTAGTTAATAGCCTCGTTTCGCTGTATCGTTGTTTTGTTTAAAAATATAGCCTATATTAAAAATATTTTACTGTGAGAATTTATTGTAAGGTCAATGGATTACTTCTATGTATAAAGAATTTTTGGCTTTGATTGAAGCTGAATGTCGTTCGTCTTGCTTAGAGCAGTGTGTTTATAATCGTACACCAGCCACGGCGTAGTCTCTTCGCTCGTTCTAGGTGCGGTGGTCGTTTCGCACTCGGCCTGATCAATTCAAAACAGTATCTCTAATAATCGCCCAGTGTTTAAATCCAACCATACTTTTAACCGAAAAAATGGACTCACGTTGTGTATGTTGCAGCGTTAAATTCAGAATCGGACGCATTATTCATAATTCAATCCAGACGTTGCTTTGTTTCGACAGACGCTAGTATTTCTATAGTCATATGAAGCCTAGGTTGTCGACATACACAATGCTAGACGTTTTTTTTCTGAATTAAACACAGTATATAACATAGTTAGATATTTATAAAAATGTTATTAGTTAAATTTTAATATAGTACCTGCGATAATGGTCGCTTATTTTCACGCGTTTTTCCATTATGAAGGACTCTGAAGACTGATTAAGCAATGTGGAGACAATGACAGCTTGAGTAGTTACCAATGAAGTTAAATTACGAGTACATTTAACAATCATAGGCGTTTACTTCTACTTCTTATTTTCCTACTTTACGCAGTTAACCGAGGAAAGTAAGAACCTATAAACACAAATGTAAATATCGTTATTTTATAAAGTAAGGAAGGCTATGCTTGCTTTATACAAAAATGATACGCTCCTGTGATTTTCATTATATAACTCAAACTAGGAACGTATTATCGAGTTGTCTAAAATACATTTTTTTAAATCGTGGGCCTATTCAACCTAAGTACTATTTCATATGGAAGACACTAATCACGCACTTATTTAGTTTTAACTACGACGGCTCCTCTTGCATCCAAGGGAACATTTCAACTGTACTATGATTTTAGGCTTATTGCGATTAAATTATAAGGTGGTGTGTGTATGACCTATGGATTGTAAATGGATTTACAATTAACTCCTAGATTCTTGTGCTATATATTTCTATTAGTTGCTAAATAGGCCTAATGTACTGCTGAAGCTGACCTCTAAACACATACCTCATTTACAAATGAATCATTGTGTTCATTTATTGAGTACAACCTTCGGGATCTAGTCTGTTGTTTTATACGCCCAGAATTCAGCATCGGAATAAAAAGTCTGGTACACAATCGAAAACATAAACACACATTCGAATGTGCTTGCAGAAACAACATCTCTTCATCAACTAATATTTAGTTGTCAGAACGCAAAGACATAAATGTATGTTGGCATCTACAGTTCCGTTAAAGGTCATCTCTGTCCTCTAATGACAAAGGAATCTTACCTCCCGGAGACGAGCCTAATTAAAGAACACCCTGAATCTGAATTTAGATTGTCACCCTGGTAAATACGTTTTATACTGTAAATCATTAATTCCAGTTTGCCAAAATTGGTTAATGAATAAGAACACCTTGAATGATGTGACTAGGGAACGTACGTTGTATTATATATAATCACTCAACGACAGAGAAAATGCATCCATAAATGCATTGTAACTTATCTTGTATCTGAATTTCAATATAAGAGAAGTCGGGTGAAATGACCCGCTACATAATGAAAACCAATTCACTCTTATTAAAGTAAAAATTGTGTTTTTATTAAAAATAAAATACAACGCGGGGTGTTGTAAAGCCGAAATGTATCAATAAAAAGGTGCGATTTGGTTTCCACTCTGGTCGATAGATGTTCGAAAAGCTCTCCTCTGAATGCATAACCTTAAGAAATGCAGGCGGCTAGATTTTAGTATATGAAAGTGTGCACGTTTAACGACGACGGTCGTCAAATACGTCCTTTAAAAAATCTCAGTAGTTGCTGATGCTGACTTGTTTTGTTGCGGCGTTTACATTTAGCCTCAATACCGTCCACCACAAATGGTGAACGTTTGTATCTCCGTGCGATAAGACTTGTACAATAGTTACGGTTATCCGGACGCTTAACCAAACAATTGTTATAGATAACAGTACTGAAGTACACTGCGTCGTAGGTCATCTTAAAGCAGATTATTCACTGTACAGAATTCCTCATTAGATGTTTTGCATAATGTTTTCCAGCGCTGTTTGTTATATTCAGCAGCCGCTGCGTTTCTCTCTTGCAGGAAAGACAATGGTCGGAAGCTACTTTTAAGATACAGGAGCCACCGATATGTTGACTGCAATACCTAGAAGAAGTCCCACAAAGGAATTATATTATTTGGGCTGCTTTCGATGTCCTGGGGATCCCCACTGGGTTTCGGATTAATCACATTTCTACAAAATGGAAGGCCGGGATTTCGGCCCACCACCCCACCTCCTGTCTGAGCGGGGTGCCTTGGTCCACCGCGCCGCTTCTAGGATTGCTTCTACCGGCCACGCGTCTGTACAACATCGCGGACACTTCCAGACAGGAAAATACTATTCGTCCCACCTCCCAATGGCACCACATTCAGGTTTGTTCGGCGTCACGTTTAGTGTTTTAAGGGCACAAATTATATGCGATTTAATAGATTCAAGCTGAATTTCGCTTTTTTGAGTCGCTGGCGTTGTGCTTCAGTGGGTTTCTATGTGCTTTTTAAGGGTGACCCCGGGGATTTATCCCCAAACAATCATTTATACGGGAAGGAAATTAGTGCGACGGCATGACAATTTTGAACATTAGAAATTACAGAGGGCTCCTGCTTTACGTAGTTTTTAGTAATTAGGTTAATATTTACTTTTATTGAACAGTTTAATGTACCTCCAGGTGTTTTAAGTGTCGAATGACCCTGGAAAAACTGTCAGTTTTTATGAAGCGAATTCCTGAAATCAGAATCCACATTCACCATGCATATATTGCGTGTGTTATTTCTAAGCAGCCAAGAAGCCTGCGATTTACCCTGAAATTCTTGTCGCTTGTCTACTTATTGCTATGGTTCGCCGCTATCAGGATATTTGTAAAATGTTTTACTGTTAACCGGCATTATTCCTCGGCGTTTTTATTTTATGCTTCCCATGATTTCGTTGCCTTTTGCTGATTATTGTAACCCGTGTGTACATTAGATAATGGTGTTTGCTGTCGCACGCCGGTCGAAACGCTTGGTGCTTGGCGCTTGGTCCACGGCGGGGCTGCTAGGGTCCAGGCCCGGTCTGATACATTCTAGGCCTCTGTGGTTCCGCAGTAAAGATCGTAGATGCTCAAGCATTGAGCCGCTAAGCAGGGAAACAGCTTTGTGTGTTGAGTCTTATTCTAATGTTAGTTTGCATAGAGGGAAACATTTTTTTTAATTTTGCTTATTACTATATAACGTTCTTATTTGTTAGTTATACGACAGGTAGCCTATACGTGTGTGTGTGTGTGTGTGTATATATATATATATATATATATATATGTGTGTGTGTGTGTGTGTGTGTGTGTGTGTGTGTTAAATATTATAGGACATGTATTTGTTAGCTTGTATGGAGGGCATCCAAATATTCGAAACTGAGAAAGAAATAAAAAACATTAAATAATAATATAATGAATTGAATATGAAATACAAATGCATGTGTTGTGATCTCCGTTGTTTTGACGAACAGCACAATTTATGTTCGCGTCAAAGTAACGATTGACAAATTTGAAAGATAAGTACGGAGTTACAATGTCATGAAATGTATTAATCTGTATTATGAAATCTATGGACTCTGACGTTGGTCAATTATGGTTAACAATATAACAGAATGATGAAAAACAGATTTGGTAAAAAAAAAAAAAAAAGCTCGTTCTAGTCAACTTGCTACTTGCAAAATCACTACGAACAAATTTAGATAAATATTTTTAACGCTCATAATCGACTTCGTGGCACCAGTTCACGTATGGCACCAATTGAAAAAATGTGTATCTAAAAAAATAAAGAGTGCAGTAAAATGCGGAAACGTAATTGTTGTTGAATACGGCTGCTGTTGCTGTTGAATGTGTGCCATCGCTTGGCTCCACAGAGCGATCCGCTCGCTTTTAATGGCCAAGGAGCTGTCAGTCTGCCATGTCTGGCTTCCCGGGACCTGAAATGAGAGAGCGGTACGCGTGGGTCGTGCCGCGGCCGGAGGGAGGGAGCATGTCATATGACGGGGCCGCCGGAGAGGGACGCCGGCGGGAAGGATGGATCGGGTGGGTGCTGAGTCTAGGGAGACCGTCGAGTCTTTTGCTTTCTTTACGCTTTGTAAAATAGAAAAAAACGACCCGACAAAAGTGGGAATAGAAGGCACTCAGCATGCGTTTATTACTTTGTTGACCGTACGATTGCTATCTTGACAGGTTAATGGCTTAAACGACTGAATCTGTGTGATTTGTTTCCCCCCCTTTTTCCCTATGACTCAAAACTGCAGGCTTAGAGTCTCGTTTTGCTTCTAAGTGGCACAGATCGCCTGCAGGATTAGGTCAGTTTTAATGTGGCTGCTTTTCACAAGGGGTCCATCCCATTGTTTTGCTTCTGTTGTTCACCTTGGCCTACATTAGCAGAGCTCCAGCATGGGTTGCTTTTATCCGCTGCGTTACAAGCCGGGGGCCGGGAAGGGAGGGCTGGGGGCTGAGGTGCTCCGGTGTTGCGTGGGATGAGACGGACTTGTTGCAAGGGTGTTGGCGCTGAAACACGGTATAAGGTACTAGGTATCATAGTTTCTGCAGAAAGTACCTAAAAGAGGCCAAGATGGGCTGATTTGGTGCCAAGTCAGTGTATTACAAGAAATCAGTAAAAACTAAAAATTTTTAAATAAGTTTGTTGGAGGACAGTGTTGAATTCAGTGTGGTTCTCTTGCTTGTAATTTTTGTGTGTGTGGGTGCAGAGGACATTTTAGACGTGATGGTCTGGGAGTAGTGAGCTCCTTCGGGTTCCTCTCTTTGACTTTCTGAATCCTGGGAAGAACGAGGAGAAAAAGTTCCAAAAGAGCTCTGAGAAGTTTAATCAGGTCACTGAAAGTGTGAGGTCAGGAAATGTGGGGCTGGAGCACCTTTCGCAGCATTGTCCTGTAAGTAGGAACCCCATGTAGGTCTCCTGCTGCTTGGCGACCGGGGGGGGGGGAGAGACCTCTTCGCCACATCCTGGCGTACGGCAGCACACTTCGCACTCTGGCAGATGCTGGGTCGCTCCTGGGGCACAGGTGGTAGTGGGGAGGGGGGAATGCTCCGCCCCCCCTTACTTTGCTTCGGGTTTCCTCCCAAATGTTGGGGCCGCGTTTCCCCTCTGCCAAGTGGAACTGGGTCGTCCGAGGTTCTGCAGCGGAAACTGAATTTTAACGGCACATTTAGGTCGTATGTCTTTTCCCTTGTGCTGTGCGCGGCATGTCAAAGCAGCCGCAAGAAGGCCGCAATGTGCACGCACACGTGAAACCGACACCTTTGTGGTGCCACACGGTCAGGACAACCTGCTGGTTTTTTTAGTTGAATGTGGGCGCTTTATCGTCCCCACCCCCCCAAAGAAGCCCTGACAGGTGAGGAAGCACCAGTTGGCTCTGAGCTCCTGCATCACACTTACCATCAGTTACATCGGCAATTGTGCCTGTGATTTGCAATCCGCACGTCCTTTTGGACATGTCACCTTCCAAGGCAGATAAATAGCAGTCATACTTAGCTGAGCAGTTTGTGGTTAAGGACAAACTGGTTTGTTAATGATTTTTAAATAGCATGGGGGGGGGAGGGTTTTGTAGATTTAGCCCCCGGACTGCATCCTCCTGAGTAAGTTGTGCTGTCACTGGCTGCTCAGTTTGGGTCGTGTCTCTTGGCTCGCCTGTGTTTCCGGGGCGGTACTCTCCTCATCTCTTCCAGCCCCTGTTCATTTTGCAAGCCCACATCGTGTCTCATTCATCTTTCTTTCTGTCCCCGGCCTCCCCCCAGCTTGTTTAGGCCCCCTCAGATGCCCCCTTCTGGCTGACATGCTCGTCCCGGGAAGTGGGGCAGGGTCATGCGTACAGAGGGTTTCTGCAGGTTTTACACCTTGACCCAGCCGTGTATTTTACCGAAGATTTTTTGGTGTAACAGCAGCAGGACCGGCTGTCAACCCATCCATGCATGTTTTCTTCTTAGCCACTTTGTGGGATTTTGTATTAAATGTGAAACAATATATGCAAAAAAAAAAAAACAAAAAACAAAATAAGTAGGGAGTCGGGGAGGGGGGCAGTGGGGCTGGCCTAAGGGCAGGAGGGATGTGCAGTATGGCCCATGTTGTCCCTGGGGCAGGTGCTATGCTGCCCTTCCAGTCTACAGCAGACCTGCCTTTTGCCACGGCTCTGCAAGCCCCCCCACCTCCTTGCCGGAGGCATGTTCCTGAGCACCGTTTTCCCTGCCGCGTTTCCACCAACACCGTCGGTGCTGGTGCCGGTGCTGGGCTGGTTCTGGCTTGGTGGCTTTTGAGAACCTGCCCGCATTTCCACTGGTTTCAAAAAAGAATGGAATAGAAATGTTACGTAAGCAGAAGTGAAAGTAAACCAAAGGTTAATCTGTATTTCATTTTTTGGATTTATTGTTTATTATTTTTTTGGATTTATTTATTTAAAGTTTTTATAAACCAGAGAAATTGTTTTCAGAGTATGACGCATTATCTCTCTATTGCCTGTATCCACGTAAAGGCTCCCTTGTCTGGGTGTGTAAGTTGGTTTGTTACCGTTGTCCTAAAAGAGCTAAAAACTTAACTTTGCAGTCAGCCTCATGATCTCTTTGGCATAATATTTTGTTTTTGACCCGTGACATGTTTGTAATTTATTATTAAATCCATCTTTTGATTTCTACAGAATAAGAAATTTAATGTTGCATCATTTATGTGAATTATGCAAGTGTTTTAGTGCAAGTTATTTTTTTTCAAAATTCTTATTTTCAGCAAATGCAGTCCATAGCATTTTAAGGTTTTTTACGACATTTTGTCTCCGTAAAGGCTCCCTGTCTCGCTCTCTGTTTTACTGCTGTCTTTTTGAGAATCCCGCAATAAGAGTCTGCTAAAACTGAACTTTGCTGACCACCACGTGATCTCTTCGAATGCCAGAATATGTTTCTTTTTTTTACTTGTGACATATTTATTATTAAATCGGGACAGTAGAATGATCTTTTGTTTTCCACAGAATAAAAAGAAATTAATGTAATGCTTTTCTGAAATTTTCAGAAATTGTTTCACTACCAGCACCAGCAATATTAGACTAAATTGTATTATGGATTGAATTTTCCAGGTATGCAGAAGGGTTGGGCACGACAGCCCCTCCCACTTCCGAGAAAGTTACCGTACCAAATTCCTCGAGCAGCTTTTCTGTGGTGCCATGCTGGAGTCATTTCTTCTGGGGGCAATTTTTTGCTATGAAAATGTAGGGAACCCGTTCCAGATTGGGGAAAAATCTGACAAAGGCAGTCAGGCTGTCCCCCAGACCCCCTCATAAGGAGAGCGATGTGCTGTGCACATGACAGCTGTTTGAATTTTTACCCACTCAGCAAGAAAGTCCCCGTAACTGATTTTTAATTTCAGCTTTATTATTGAAATCTTCTGATGGGGGGGCAGGGATCCAAATGAAAGCAAACGTTGGGCTGACAGATTTCCTTCATGATTGCTTTCTGTGTGTGTGTGTTTCGACAACCTGGTGGTCTTCAGTGCAACGTTTTGGTATGCGTGGCTTGGGGAAGCTCCCTTGGGCACCCCTTCTTTTCAGTCCCTCTCATTCTGTAGCTTGGAGACTTTCATGTTTTCCTCTTTTGGGGGTCAGGTGAGGGGGTTCACCACAGGCGTCAGGGAGTGACCCCGTCCAGCTGCCAAGTGGAGCAGCAGGGCTCCCTTCCAGCTATCTTATTCTGTTTCTCCTTACAACAACTAGTGATATGCAGCTGTGTTTATAACGTGCATGTGGATTTATATTACATGTGACGCGTGTATGTGAATATATGTGCTGCTGTATTATACACAGTTTTTGCCATAAAATATACATGCAGAGGGCTTCTGGTGGCTTTCTGGGGGGAGTCTTTGCTAATCAGCCTCTGGGGAGCCCCCCACTATGCCGCATAGTTCTCCATTCATGTGCCCGATTCCCCCAACCCCCACACCCCCCACCCTGAACACTCGTGTTCCTCTTTCTCGGTGGTTGATTAAAACAAAACTCTCTCTGCCTCTCCCTTTGTTCCTCCCCAGCACTTTGATCGCTGCTCCATCACTTTCCTTTTATTCTTTCACTTGGCTTTAATCATCTTCCATTTTCTCGCAGTTTTACGCCACCCCCCTCCCTTCTGGACTGCTTCTGCTGTTTTGTCACCAAGCTTCTCTCTCCCAAGTTGACTCTACCCGTCTTGGTTACTCCCTCTTCATTCCTCTACCTCTGTCTCACTGACTTTCTCCCGTCTCTCTCTCCCTGTCTCTGCCACTCTCTCTTTTCTCGTACCCGCTCTCTCTCATGGCAAAGGGTCTCCAAAAGGCAGGTGCCCAGGGACTTCACAGGACCATGACTCACTACTCTTCTGTCTCTCTGACTCATGCTCTCTCTCCCCCTCCGTTTCTCACTCTCTCTCTCTCTGTCAGTACATACAAACTAAGAAAATCTAATTATTGTGTTAGTTCGACTAAAACCGTACTTTTAAAGTACATGTAAACATGTTAGTCTGACTGAAATCGTACCAAATCAAATTTCTCGAAGTCAGACTAAGACACTCGGACAATGTGATTGGGAGTCGATTTACTCCTGCTTGTATATGTTACATGTTGATTCGGATTCAAACAGGCCTAGGCGCGCTGCTTATGCGCCACAGTTTCCCCCACAAGCTTTGACCAGAAGTAACAGAAGAAGCTTGGAGCACAGCAGAGGACATACAGCACGTTCTCGATGTACAGCACCGTAAAGCCGTCCAATTCACAGCTCAACTCAAATGTCAAGAAGGTACCTAAACTACAGTACTTCAAGGCGTTGGTTTTCCACCGGCGTAAAAACTGAACCGGCGCAGTATTTTGTACTAAATTTGAAAAATGGGTGCAGTAGGACTGGAAGAAGTGCAGTATTAATACCAACATCGTAATCAATGTCCAATTCTTACATCGCTAGTCAGCTAGATTTTTCTTTCCTTCAGTTTGGTAGAGATATTATAGTGCAGAGAGTTTGTTTCGCTAAAACACTAGCGGGTACGAGAAAAAAACTAGCAAGTTTTGCAATTTTAATGATGATTTCTTTTCAAGATTATCTAGTATATGTTTAAAAATCAGTTTAAAGTTTACCTCCACTGGTTTTGCATGAGCGCTGCTTCCATTTTCTGAGGCAATCATAATCATTTTCATCCTTGCTGTTTAAATCACTCTTAGATGGGTCCTTTTTTGTTTCATAAATACCCCAATATTTATTACAACAAAATCAAATTGGAAATATTTGAAAAATTTCCAATACGGTGTTGTCATAGTATATTATACAAAATATTTTACTTATCTTGATCTTGTATCTGTTCTTCTAACCAGATCACAGTTAAAGCTTGTGTCACTTCATTTCTCCATTTTTACATCTGTGATGGCTGTGACATAGGTCAACCGGAAAAAGCCCAATACTAACAAGTTGAAATGAGCCATATCACCACCTATTGTGTTGGAGTTGGACATACTTTGATAAACAAATTGATTCCCCTCCTGTGCATGTATACTGGGACAAGGGCAGCAGTCTGATTAAATGGCAGCTGAGTTCTAACCGTAGCTCAACTTAGCTGTGCATGTAAACATGCTGTCTGTTTCTCTGACTCTCTTTCCCCCTCGTCTCTCTGACTCTCTCTCTCCTATCCTTCTGCTTTGCTCCCCCTCACTCTGCCCCTGTATTATTCTCTAACCCTAACCCTCACCACTGAGTGCTCTACCTGCCACCCCCCTGTGCTGTGCCCTCATACCTTTATAACTCCACCCTTCTGCTGTTTTGTGCCTGCCCTCCAAATCTCTGCCTCCCTGTGATATTGTGCCTGCCCCCATACCTCTATAACTCCACCCCTCTGCCATTCTGTGCCTGCTCCAGTATCTCCATAACTCCACCCCTCCACTGTTTTGTGCCTGTCCTCCAAAACTCTGCCCCTCTGCTATACTGTGCCCCCCCCACACTTCCATAACTCTGTCCCTCGGGCCGTTCTGTGCCTGTCGCCCATCTCTCTGACTTTCTTCACTGACTCTCTCCCCCTTGTCTCTCTGACTCTCATCTCCCGTACTCTCTCTTCTCATCTGTCCCCCCATCTCTGATTCTCTCTCTGACTCTTTCCTCCATCTCACTAGCCGTATCTATCCTATCTTATCTGTCTTATCTTATCTGTCTTATCTTATCTGTCTTATCTTATCTGTCTTATCCTATCTATGCCAGCTTATCTTAGCCAGCTTATTTTAGCCATCTTATTTTAGCCAGCTTATCTTAGCCAGCTTATCTTATCTATCGTCACAGGGAGCCTCCAAAAGTCAGGTGTCCAGGGACCTCACTGCTCACTGGACCATGATCTGACCCTGCGTCTCTGACTCTCCCTCCAGTACTGTTTCCCTCGCTTACCGTTCTTACTGTCTCGCTCTTTTTTAGAGTGTGCTGGGGTGCCTGCCCCCCCCCCCCCAAAAAGTTCTCTTATTAATGAAGTGCTGTGTGCAGGTCATTGCATGCAAGCAGGGGTTGTGGGGTGGGGTGGCTTTTTGGGGGCAGCAGATCACTTCAAACCACCTGAGATTTTATGTAAATGGAATAAAGAGGACAGCCAGATGAGGGGGACATGGACATTACCGGGGCTGGGGGGAGCCATGGTAGTGGGGGAGGGGGGTCCTACCATTTTCAGTACCTCAGCTGTGCTCATTCCCATAGTTCAAAGCAGTTGCCCAGCTGTTCGTTAGCTTACACTGCCTTGCTGATGTAATCCCAGCTGTCCACGGGGGCGTCTCCATCCACAGGTCAGGTTTCACGGGTTCAAACGAGGCAGGGGAATGGCCCCCCTAGTGTGGCTCACAGTGGCTATCGTTCTCAGACCTGCACATTGCTGGGCCCCACGTGCTGCTGCCCCCCCCCCCGGTGTTCCGCTGTTCAGTCTCCGAGCTGTTTGTGTTTTTGTCTTTGTTAGCTTTGAAATGTTTTTTTGGGCTTGTTCAAGTGCTGTAATTGTTCCCTGAGACCACAAATGACCTGTGAAGGGGGGCTAGCACTGCCAGGGTGTCGGGTTCACCCAGCGATCCCAGCGGGTCAGAAGTGGTCCGTCTCGTTCCTTGTCTTCTAATGATTGTATATTGGGGGACGGGGTTCTGTAAACCTCACCCATTGATGTCAAGGCTCATACAGTTTGATGGCTGGAGAGTTGCATAAATGTTAAATAAATGTTTTACAGTTGCTCTTTCCTAGAGGGTTTTTTTTTTGGACCCCCCACCCAACTGGGATGTGCTTAACACACATGGTTGACGCCCCTGGCTGGATCTGCTGATGTCGGGATGGTTCAATTCACACAAGTACAGGGTCCCGCCCCAGCGGCACGGATGTCAACCATTAGTTCCAGACATTATGGGGGGTGGGGCATTATGCAGGGGGGAGGGGATGTTGGAGGAGAGCAGCATTTGCCTTGGAGACTACAGGTCAGCACAGAGTACGCACAACGTCACCTGTAGTTTAGGATTTTAATATGAGTTGGCCTCATAGTGACCACTCCGACATTGACCGGCTGAGGCATGCTTCTGTCTGCCAGCAGGGGGCAGCAGAGCTACGTACCGTAGGGATGAGGGTGGGGTTGTGTTTGGGCTCCGCCGGGGAAGGCTAAGTGTGGGTAATGGTGTCACTCTCCATCAGCATAGTACTGAGACTCCCGTAACCCTGGTAGCCTCCTCCCTCCGCACCGGCGTCCTTTTGGGTCACACGCACAGGGGCCCGTGTAGCAAACGGCAGAAGGGCTGCCAGCTGCTGAGAAACAGCGCTGCGTTCCCTTGCTGGACCAACTCACCTTGGGCTCTTGCCATGTGGGTGTTAGGTCTATGGTGCGTCTCACTTACTGGAGTTGGGGTTAGGGTTAGCGGTGTAGTTAGGGTTCTCAGCCCTGAGCTGCGGATGCTAGTAGGCAGGTCCTTTCCAGTGTCCTGTGAGGTCTCTCCGGGATACATCCGTCTGCTGCTTCACATCACACTGCCTTGTTTTATCGTCCTTCTCAGTATTTTGGGTGCTTAATATCTGTAAGCATATGGAGCCCCAGTGTTGGGGGGGGGGGGTGTGAGATTCAGCACCCTGTCTGTGTCATGTGATGCCTCCCGTGTCCTGCTGCTGTATTCCAGCACTGCTCAGCCTCATGTGCCTCTTGCTATGCCTCAACCCTGCCTGGCCCTGCCCCCCCCCGTCTCGTCAGTGCCTGCCCCCCATACCTCTAACTCCACCCCTTGATTGTTCTGGAACCTACCCCCTCCACTCCTCCTCCATGCCCTGTGTAGTGTGTTTTATGGGACAGGCTGTGAGAGCTTTACTGCACCGTATGTGTATTTGGGCCTTTTTACAGATGCAGCCTGGGGTGCTACAAGCTTTGAAGCCCCATGAGCACTCTTATCTGTGATTTTTATGAGCCCCCTCCCACGCGCACACACACACCTTTGTGCCAGGCTGCCTATCTGAACGCTGGACCCGCTGCCCTCTGTGAGTGAGACCTTCTCCTGCCTGAGCTCTTTGATTTTCAGCAACTCAGAAAGGAAATTCCTCATTTGCCACCTCTTGCCTTTTTTATGGCAGTCCCTTTTTTCCTCCTGTCCTGATTCAGTTTTGATGAGCTCCCTGTAACTCTGCATGGGTCCTGGTCTCCCATGAATGAAATACGACACCAGCAATGAGGTAGCAGTCCTACATTAAAATGGAGTCTCTTGCACTGCAAAATCTTTGGTAATAATCCTGGTTACTGATAATACTGTGTGCGTGTGTGTGAGAGAGAGAAAATGGGAAAGAAACCGTATGGGAAGGATGGAGAGAGGGGGGGGGTGGGAGAAAAAGAGGGATAGTTAGAGGGAGGGAGAGAAGGATAGGTCCCACCCCTGTTTGTTTTCTCTCTGCAGTGTGTGTACCTGCATCGGTCTCCAGGGTGTTTGATCGGTGTAGCTGCCTGTGTGCCTTCTGCCTTCTCTCACAGCCATGCTGGTATTCACAGCCCCACCCTCCCCCCAGCTGCCCAAATGCCCTCTCCAGGAAAAAGTCTGCTGACGTGATGGTTAAATTTCCCTAACGAGCCCGTTAATGTCCGACTTGGCTAATCAGTCAGCGGTCGGTGTGTAGCCAGTCAGATGAGTACGTAACTTGATTCATGAGTCATCTTTTATTCCTCAGTAAAGTTTTACAGCCAAAGCCTAGATTTCCCAAAAACGAGGATGAGGATGGGGGTGGCGGAGGTTGAGTTTGTTGGAATTGCTTTCGTCTGGGAGGATGAAGGAAATGGCAGATAATAAAGTGCGTAGCTACTGCCTGGTGCCCTGCTGTTGTGGGCACACTGGCGGGTATCTCTTAGCCAGAGCCATGCAGGAAAAGCTGCTTCTGTGTCAGGTAGTAATTCCTGATGCTCCACATGTCACCATGCATTCATGGTGGTGGAACCTCCTGGCCACCCTCCAGCAAGCCTAGCTTATGGCTGATGACCTGCAAAGTACGCGACAAAGCACAGAACCTCAGTTCAGTGACTGCTCCTGCTGGAGAGGTGCTGCTCTTCGTTGGTGTGCCCCCTGTCAAACACCCCCTTGGGGATGCTGGGGCTGGGTGGGTCCTCTTCCCTCCCCTGAGCAGCCAGTTTTTCCATGGCAACTTGAGGGACCTGATTGTACTGTACAGCAAGTAGCTTATAGTGAATTCCAAGTCCCCGTGTCTTTACTGTTTAAACCAAACTCCATAGCCTCAGTCTGTACCGAATGAACAAATGTGAATTCCAGACCCTCCGGGTGCTTTCCCACTGAAGTTCAGGAACCTGGTTCTGAGTTCCTGGGGTGTCTTGATTGGGAACTTCTGTAGTTCCTCACCTCATGTGTCGCTTTTTCCTGCACTTCTGTATATCTTCCATGTTAGTGCTAGTGATCAACCAGTTAGCAAGTTTATCACTGTAAGTCCTGCCCAGTAGTTCCTAGTCGTACAGAAAGTACCTACTCTGGAGTAGGGACTAAACAAAATATTTTAGGAAGTACAATCGGGCTGAATTCCTGTGGTGGGAATGCGACAGAAGCTCCTTGCCCCAGAGAACAGTTGCTAGTGTGGGAATCAGTAATTCCACACACACTACCTGTACTGTATGAACAAACAGGAAGTCCAGGAACGTTGTCGGTTACTTTATTCTGTATCTCTCATTTAAACATTCCAGTCATATCTGCCAGCCGCTCTCTGTACAGATGTATAGCAAAGTCCTGAATCTTCCTCCACCAAGTTTCTTCTGGTCTGTACCTCACACCTCCCAATGGTGTGACCTTAATCCTATCCCCCCCACACACACACACCTTTTCCATCTCACCCTTCCTGCGCTCAGACACTTACAGGGCGCAATTCCACCACATACTTTTCGTTCATTACTTACGGTACTTTTACTTTTGCACTGAGTACGTTCCAGTACCGAAGGTGCCAAACCAGCTGGGGCACTTCATTGGTACTTTGTGGTGGGTCATTTTCTTTGTCGACTGTTTATGCAAATAACCTGCCACTTGAACACAATAGAAACGCAGCCTTAAAGACAGTTGCAGACTAAGAAAATTATGATAAACAGATTTAAAAAAACAAAACATGTTTTGGTCTTTAGTCATCACTGCACAATGTTTTGAGCTGAAGAAAATGGAGGAAGAAAAGTGCTATGACACAGCAGAATGGAGTTTATTATTAATGTCCTTATTTTGTGGATTATTTGGAGTCGTTTTGGGTATGATGACACACTTATAGATTTACCGAGCATGCAGCGCAGAAGTTTTCATTCAAGCATTCTGCAGGTGCAATGGTAGACCCATTTTTTACCTAATGTCTTTGAGTTTTGTATGTTACACCCAGTTGCTCCTGGATGCTCATCAGCCCAAATTTCCAGCAAACACTCAACCTACACCAAAGTGATTCCTTTACCGCCCTGTTTGTTAAATGTTTGTTGCTACCTCATCTGTACAGCCTACCTGATCCATTCTTTCCAGGTTCTGCACATGCGTGTGCCAGTTGCATCACTGACACCATGTCTGTGTTCCATGCTCAGGTACAGTTAGTGATCACGCTGTGGGTACTATACCCAAGTCTGACTTCAGGTCCTCTCTTCAAGCGGACCTGTGCACACTAGTCAAATGAAATGGATTTTGGGGTTAAATTTGCTCGGGCACGGTACAATTCAGCCCGTGTGAGTACACCATAAGAAGCCCAGGGAGAGAGCAGTGACATAGTGGGATTGCTGTCTCGCTGACCATGGCACTCCCCTTGCTGACTCCCGCTGTGACATCACTGTAGGCCGAAGACCCGTGCAAGCAGATGCTGAAGAGAGGCACCGCCTCTCTTGTCCATCTCTCTTCTCTCTCTCCCCCTCTCTCCTGTCTTTTTCCCCACTCCCCTTCTTTGTCTCCTTCTCTCTCTCTCTCTCTCCCCCTCTCCCTTTCCTGTGCACCTGTCTGTTATTCACCCATGTGTGGGATTTGTGCCTCTGTACAGATGCAGGCTGATTTCACATACACCCCCTCCCCATCGCTCCTGGCGCCAGCCCCGGTTCATGGAGCACTGCGCCAGCTTCCCAGCTGGCCCCTCATCCCTGCAGACCACCCAGTAGTCTGTTTGGAGGGGTGAGGGCATTTTTGATGTGGTACGGGGCAGATGTGTGCCACAGGGGTACCTGGCGTCCCATTACCCACCCCCTGTTTTTACAGCTCCCCTTGCCTGTGGGAGGCGCTCTCCTCCGCACACTGCACACACACTGCACGCACACTGCACGGCAGCCAGTTGTTAAATCCAGTTCCGTGTCGCCTGCCCCCTCAAGCTGGTGCCCAAAATCCTGTGAATGAAGTTAAAACGTACCGTGTTCCCCGCCCCCCCTTTCAAAGGCTTAGCCTCTACAAAGTAAACAGGCCTCATAAAACACACTTTGAGGTTTTTAATGGAAGTGGATACCATCTCAATTAAATAACTTTGTGGGGGTTTTCTCTTTGGATGGGGGGAGGGGCTATTTTGCAGACTCTTTTGAGTGCCTTGCTGTAGGGCGGCCCTGTTCGCTCTTAGGCCTGGGAACGTGAAGCTACCCACAGTAAGTTAGAGGTAAGACACATTTCATCAGGAGTTGAGTCAAAACAACAAATGTCTGCAGGTCTGAGAGTAGACTTGTCACCTGGAAATGCTGGTGACATGCTCCACTCATACCAAAGTGCTAAAATCACCAGGGGATGTTATGCTGCCTCGGGTAAGGGAGAAGGTGGCAGCGTCTGTGGTTGTCTCGGTGAGTCAGTGCCAGTCTGTGCCTGTCTCGGCGAGTCGGTGCCAGTCTGTGCCTGTCTCGGCGAGTCGGTGCCAGTCTGTGCCTG
>JAODUD010000045.1:8177193-8198521 GCA_026784285.1 Stomatorhinus walkeri
CTAGTGTAGTGCAAGCTAAAACCCTGGGTTCCTTTAAATCAGAGCTAGATAAGATTTTAACAACTCTGAGCTATTAAAGTTCTGCCCAAACGAGCTTGATGGGCCTAATGTTTCAACATTTTTTTATATTCACAAATTTCGACCACAGGATCCCTAAGCCTGTCCTGCGTAGAAGGTCAGGTGAAGGTGAAGAAGAAGGTCCCCCCCAGACCAATGCCCCTGGCTCGCCCCAGGAAGCCGGCCGAGGACAAGGAGGAGAGGAGGCCAAGGAGAGTCCAGGGCCCCAGGCCTCGCCACCAGCAGGCGATGTGGGGCAAGCGAGGAGACAGGGGTTCGCCTGCAGTCATCAGCGAGAGGCTGAAGAGGGCAACATGCAAGAGTGTGACACAGCAAGTGCTGACCAGAAAGGTGATTGGGGCAGGCCGGAGAGGCCGCTCATTTGCATAATCAGTATTCATAAGGGGTCATGGGAGTCGTCCACCCCACACCCACGGCAGACTGCTGTGTATGAGAGACACTCAGTGTGTAATATAAATGCTGAAGGGTGCCCCAGTTTACATGGCATGCCTAAGGTTGTCGCCCAAGCACAATCCAGCCAGTCAGACCGAGTGACATGATGAAACAGGCTTCCTGTCACTTTGTCTAGTCCAAAGGTCGTGCGGTAAGTCGGCTGCTGGAGAGCTTTGCGGCCAACGAAGGCTTTCAAATGGACGAGGATAGCAGCTTCTCAGATGGCGGGGAGGACGGAAGCCAGCCAGGGCACATGTGTCACGTGACCAGGAGCACACCAGGTGAGGCCTGGTATTCCATGTGTACACAGAGGTTTCCGGTGAAGGGCTATCAGCCACTCTCTTGATTGTGTGTGTGTGTGTGTGTGTGTGTGTGTGTGTGTGTGTGTGTGTGTTCTGCAGCCCTCCCCAGCTGCGTCCTGACCAAAGAGCTGCTCATGGATGGTTTGAAGGTCCTGATCTCGGAAGATGAGCTCCTGTACGCCGCTCGCATCCACACGCTGGAGCTGACGGACATGTGAGTGACAGGCGGTGTGGCCAAATGCACCATCGCCGTCCTTCTCAGGCCTGTGGTCATTCTGATCTAAGAGTGGAATTTAGGAAGAACTCATGCTCCAGTTTTTTCCCAGAGGTTCACAGGAAGTCAGTGATGAATTTTTGATGAAAAGTTGCTCTGCTTTGTCACCGTGCTTCAAGGGGCCTGGCTGTCCCCTCCTTACTGAGAGGGTAGGGGTGCTGAGTGGGGAACAGGCTGTGAAAACACACACAAAACAACCCCTTTCTGCTCTGTGCTCTCCCAGCTACAGCATCACCATTGACGGCGAGCGAAGAAGCCGGCAGAAGATCTACTCCTTGGAGCAGCTCTTACAGGAAGCTGTGAGTTTAGCCTTCTGGGTTCTCTTTCTTGCCCAGAACTTGACTCTCTACCTTTGGGTCGTGGTGACTTTCAGACGGTATCTGTCATGCTCAGCTGCTAGTCGCACTCTCTGTGCAGAGTGCAATGCCCCAGCAGCATGGCACGTGACCTTTGCCAGGTCCGGCACAGTGACATCACCACCTCCAGTGACAGCGTTCCTCCCTCAACCGCAACCGCTTAGAATTTCTCACCCCAATGGCATGATAATAGAGCCGCGGGTGACAGCACAATTTGTCATGAATCACGGTGCACATGTGCTGATCCTCTCAGTGTAAACATTTTAAAAGGGGCAGTGCAGGAATGAGGGGATTGAGAGACGCGCCTCCTCAACCAACGCCAGCTCGGCCCCTCCATTGGCTCCCAGGGGATAGGAGCAGCAGCAGGAGGTGTGAAGCTGGTTGTGGAGGGGGGGGGGGGCTGCATGCAGCTGGAACAGATGTGCAGGACACGCAGCTACAGCCATGAAGGAGTCTCAGACTGGGGCAGCAGCTGTGCTGGAGTCTCTGATTGGCCCAGCTGCTGTGCTGGAGTCTCTGATTGGCCCAGCTGCTGTGCTGGAGTCTCTGATTGGCCCAGCTGCTGTGTAGGGTTCTGTGACTGGGCCAGTAGCAGGGAATCTGGAAAAGTTGAACCAAGGCAGTCGTGTAGTGGTTGTCTGGGCTGGGGAGGTAGTGGGGAAGAATTGGAGAGTGGGAGAGGGCCGAACTGAGGAGGAGGGCAGAGGGGAGAGAAAGAGATGAGAGGGAGAAAAGTGGGGAGAGGTGGAAAGAGAAATGGAGAGGAGAACAGTGAAAGGGGGAGGGGGGGAACAAAAAAAGAGGAAGGTAGGACGTGAAGACAGTGAAGGGGCAAAGGGGAGGAAGAAAAAAGGAGAGGTAGAAAGAGAGGGAGTACAGGGAGAGGAAGACAGGAAGGGGGCAGGGAGAAAAATGGTGAGGGAGGGAGAAAGAAATGGAGAGGAGGACAGCGAAAGAGGGAGGGATAGAAACAAGGAGAGGCAGAGAGTAGAGAGAGAGACTGAGGGAAAATGAATGTGACAGTGTGACAGATGTCCTGCTGCTCAGATACATGCAGAAGCCCATCAAGGCTCGCTCTCTCTCTCTCTCTCTCTCTGTCTATCTCCCTCCTCCCTTCTCTCTTTACCTCACACGAGCAGACACACAGTCACCCAGATAGCCTTTCAAAAGCTGTATCTTCCTTCTTTGGTGTTATACAAATACACTGATCCCCAATGCATCATTTAACTGGGCTAAAAATCCAGGTAGGAGCATCCAAACACCCGTTTACCTGCAAATCCCAGCAAGTGTCCCTTCCTGGCCAAGTCCTGGAGTGCAAAGCAGGCAGCAGCAAAGCAGGCAGCAGGCGGTCATCGTAATGCGCTCTGGCTCATGAGCCTGTATTAGCAACGTTAGCCTGCTTTGTACCTGTCAGCTTTGACTGACACGGTAATGTCAGCGTGCTGATAGAGTAACATGAGAAAGCGTGTGTACATGCGTGTCCACAATCTCCCTTCCAGTGTAGGTAAGCTCTTGTTGGAGACAACGTACCCAAGGTTGAGGAATTTCCTGCTTGAGCAGTGACCACATATTTTTTGGTAGACCCACCCATGTTGACTGACACAGACAGCAAACGTCTACACAGTGGATCCTGTTTTCTGTTTAGGTGCTTTGGTAACACATCAAGTGACTGAAGCTCTATGTGTGTGCGTGTCTCTGTCAGGTCCTTGATGTGCAGCCTGGGAGCGAGGCAGTGCTAACGTCGGGCCAGCGGGTGTGCGCGTACTGGAGCGAGCGCTCACGGTGCCTCTACCCCGGATATGTTAGCCGAGGTGAGCGGGGAAAGGGGCTGAACTCTGCTCATACGCAAAAGTTGCTACCACATCATTCATGTCAATTTGGTACTACAGATGAAGTCAAGCATTCTTATTTGTTTTCCTACCTGTTCTTGTAGGTGGCACTTCTGAAGATGGGAAGGCAGGTGGTGTCATGGTGGAGTTCGACGATGGAGATCGGGGGCGGATCTCACTGCCCAATATTCGCCTCCTCCCCCCTGACTATCAGATCCACTGTAAGTAATCCATAATTCACTGTTAACATGTGACCTGAAAGTGTCAGCCATCAGCTTCTCTAGTTCTCCATAGTCACAAATAAATGTTAGCCTATGAATAGCTAGCTCAACTCGCTCAGCCCCACTCCTATTCCATTAGCACCCGCAAGCGTTGAGCCACCTACTCCGGTGACCTGTGCCGGACAGAGGGGACGAAGGAGCTCCACATTGGAGAAGGCACCTCTGTCTCACATGACATCTGAGAAACCAAGCAAAATGGTGAATGTGAAGGAGAGCAAGGCCATCACCAAGGCCAAGCCAGGTAGAACCACCCTTGGAAACCAGTTAGACAATACAGGTCCAGTTAGACAATGCATGAATTAATTATGGGAAAATGGGAGTGGATGGGTCCTCTTTAAGAGCCAATAGCAAAGGCATGAAAATATTGGGAATGTATCTTAGAGGGCAGATTGACATTCTTGGGGCTGCTGTTGGTTGCTACCCATGGTGTTGTGACACTTTGTGTGTCATTAAGTCATTTCATCAAAAAATAAGGAGCGTATTTTCATTATTATCATTTGTGTGCTAACAGGCAGACCAAAAGGTTCAACAACAAAGAATTCCTTGGTGACCAGGACGAATAAGACTGCCAACCCTATGCTCAGCTGGCCAGTGGATTTGGTGCCCAAAAAGAAGGCTATAAACAATCTCTTCCAGGTCAACGGGAGCCCCAGGAAACCCTTCAAAAGGAAGGAGGTTGAAACCTTTTCACTCTCATCTTCTACAGCTGCCCCAGCTAAAGGAATCTTCCGGAGCTCCTTCGCCGTGGACTCCTTCAGCAGCATTGCTAATGGTTACTCTTCTTTTGGAAACCAGCCATCTGTGATGTCTGTCAGTTCCAGAAGCTCCCTCTGCGGTCGAGGCAGGAGGCCAGGTGAAGGTGGGGGCATGCCGGGCCGGAAGGCAGAGTTTCTTGTCAAACTTGACCACGAAGGGGTAACCTCGCCCAAGACCAAGAACAGCAAAGCCTTATTGCTGCGAGGATCTACAGGGCATGGAGGTCAGCTGGACAAAGGATTTGACACAAAAGGGGTGGCTGTCATGGCCCAGACAGTTGGTTATTCTCACCCTGCTCTGCTCATCAAAGACAACAAGAAGGCGGACGGCACTCGAGCAGATCTCCTGCTCAAAGGGGTGTCCCACCTGCAGAAACCTACACCATCCTTGGTCTTAGCTGATTACACTGACTTTGGCATGAACTGTCACAGTGACTGTCCCAGTTCCTACTCTGACATGGACGAGGAAGAGGATGATGATGAGAGGGGAGCCCCCATGGCTACTGCCTCTGGGGGCCTCAGAACAGCTGGAAGCTTCCTTTCCCGTCTCTCAGTCTCATCTTCCTCTTCTGGTTCCTCTAGTTCCTCCAGCTCTGGCTCCCTGTCCAGCTCCAGCCTCTGCTCCTCAGACAATGACTCGTCCTACAGCTCGGAGGATGAGGAAGGCTCTGCACTGCTGCTGCAGGGCTGCCTCTCCTCCCATCGGCCACTCCTGCAACCCCAAGAAGCAGCATCTGGGCCAACTCAGGGGTCCTTTGTCGCCAAGACCATGACTGTTCCTGGCACAAAGGCCGAGAATGACAACAGTGCCAGCAGCAAGCCACTCAAACGAAAGCAGTGTCCAGGCCCTGCCCCTAAGAATCCAAAGGATCTGGCTAAGAGACAGAAGTTCCAGGCGTTGAATAACCAGCCCAAGGTCTCGGCTTTTCTGCCAGCACGCCAGCTTTGGAAATGGTCTGGAAACCCCACACAGGTAAGCCACCTGGAAATATGTGGTCTCGTCGTAACTGTTAATGCATTCGGCAAGTACATTAAACCTGTTTTAGTCTGTAGGGCAAATAGGTCTTTAGTATGATGGTCAGTGTGTTGTGTTGTGTTGCGCAGTTGTTTGACTGTTTTGGTCTGTGTTTGGCAGAGGAGGGGCTTGAAGGGTAAAGCACGCAAGCTGTTCTATAAAGCTGTGGTGCGCGGCCGAGAGACTGTGTGCATCGGGGACTGCGCGGTATTCCTCTCAGCCGGCCGCCCACACCTGCCCTACGTGGGCCGCATCGAGAGCTTTTGGGAATCTTGGAGCAGCTGTATGGTGGTGAAAGTGAAGTGGTTCTACCATCCTGAAGAGACAAAGCTGGGCAAGCAGCAACGCGATGGCAAGGTGGGGTTTGCAGCTCAAGGGCAAGCAGTGCTCACATGCTCCTTATCGTCCAGGCTTTTCCTGCAGCTGTAGGAACTGAATTAAATATGTTCATATGAGTGTTATATGAGTAATCAGAACTCAGGATTAACCGGCGTGAAAGCTAAAAACATCTTCACTTCATCTTCACTTCTACAGTGTGAGCTATGTGTTGCCCTTGCCAGATGTTCAGATTTTCTGAAGCAGTATTACTTTTCAGGGCAGAAAGTAAGTGAGGGAAAGATCATAGGGTATCCTCTCCCTGCCATAGGTGGGAGTTTTGAGGGAAGCAGCTTTGGCTTGTATTTGTGAAGCTCTTTTTTGTCGTGAAATAAGGCAGGCCGGCTAGCAGTACTGCACATTGAATATTCAGTCTCTGATGTTGCACCCTGCTGGTTGTGGCAAAGCAGACATACTGAATATTCATTATCAGTGAGATTTTAACGTCTTTGGTCTGAATTCCAAGTACATCTTTCACTCACATTTGATTCTTTGTGGTTAATGCATAGTGCTGGTCACATTCCCTGTCTTCTTTCATGTTTCCCAGCATGCCCTGTACCAGTCCTCCCATGAAGATGAGAATGATGTCCAGACAATCTCCCACAAGTGCCAGGTGGTGAGCCGGGAAGAGTACCAGCAGCTGTGCCGTATTAGGAAGCCCATTGGTAGCAGCCAGGACCTCTACTACCTGGCTGGGACTTATGACCCGGCCAGCGGCCAGCTCTTTACTGCGGAGGGCCTGCCCATCCTGTGCTAGCCCTGGATCTACTGTGGAGGGCCTGCCCCTCCTGTGCTATCCCTGGATCTACTTCAGGATGCTACTGAGGAGCCCTCAGGTCCCAGAAGGGTATGAAGTGTAACTGCAGTGTCACTCAGCTCTTCTGAGGCAGGGAAAACACACGACTGTTCGACACTTGGAAACATATGAGTGGCCAGCCGCCACTACATTAAGTGACAACATGGAGAGAGCACAGGGCATCCCCAGACGGTCCAGTACACCCAGTAGCCCCACGGCACTACACAGATTGCACAGGATTCTGTCCACCTGGGTAGAGAGCGCCACGAGTGTAGTCTGAAAAAAGCCCCTTAGCCATGTGAAAATATACTGCTGTAGACCAACCTCTCGGAGGGCAGGACCTCCAAACAGGCGCGCAAGCTCCTCCCTGGTATCTTCCAAGGACAGTGGCTGGTTGGAGTGAGGGGGTAGTGGTGCGATCTCTCTGACATAAGCATCATTGGCCCCTCCTTTTCTGATATGAGTGTGACGTGGGGAAGATAGAGCACAGCTGCCATGTGGCATAGCCTGGTCCAAGGTGCCTCCTCAGCTGGCTAGTGTAACGTACGGGAGACCTGCAGACCTCATTCTGATAATTCCAGGGACGTTTTAAACGTGAATTTACATCGATACATAAAGATACTTCTGTACATGTACACACAGATACATACTGTATACATAATGGAATGGTTATCCTATCAAGCCATACTTCAGTACCTCTTGCCTGATCTGATTCAGGCTGTGCGTGTGTACGTGCGTGCGTGTGTGTGTGTGTGTGTGTTGGTAGGTTGTATAGAGCAATTCTCTTCTTAATGTTTGTGTGTGTGTGCGCGTGTGTGTGTGAGTGTATAAAAGTATATACTGTGTACATGCACGTACACACATACAAATACAATTGAGAGATTTTATTTCTTTCGTGTTGTCAGATGTGTTCCTTTGTAAGGTTACTGAATATTGGTTATGAGACTTGAATGGGTTGTGACTGTTTTATTTAATTTTAGCAATGACCACCACCACGCTGGCTAGTTAGACCAGCCAAACAATGACCACCATCACTCTGGTTAGATAGACCAGCCAAACAATGACCACCATCACTCTGGCTAGATAGATCAGCCAAACAATGACCACCATCACTCTGGCTAGTTAGACCAGCCAAACAATGACCACCATCGCTCTGGCTAGATAGACCAGCCAAACAATGACCACCATCACTCTGGCTAGTTAGACCAGCCAAACAATGACCACTGCTGTTGCCATAACCAATCAACCAGGTGGTCCATCTTATGCATTGTTCCTGGAACAGCATGTGTCAAAGGTTGGAGGGGCATCCCATAATGTCCTGGCCCCTTGGGTAGTTGAAATGTGAATGGCTCAGTGAGTCTAGTTTCCTTTTTACCACTTTACTCTTTAATACCTTTGTTATCTGTACTGTTATTGCTAGTGTCTGCCATTCTTTTTCACATCTCATAGAAACCCATGAGTCTCTATCATTGTGCCCTTTAGAGACGGGGCACACTTCTGAACTGTTAGATGGTTTACTGGACGTGGGCAATTGTGACTCTGCGGATTGCTGGTCTCAGAGGAATATGCAGCTATTCTGCACCACTCTGAGAATGTGGCTTTTGAGCAGCGTTAGCATAGCAGCACTGTATTAGCCTCTGAGCAGGGTTAGCATCAAAACACAGTGTTGACTTCTGAGCAGGGTTAGCATTGCAGCAGTATGTTGGCTTATGAGCATAGATAGCATTGCAGCACTGTATTGGCCTCTGAACAGGGTTAGCATTGCTGCACATTCTTCCCTTCTGAATAGGGTTAGCATTGCAGCACTGTGTTGGCCTCTGAGCAGGGTTAGCATTGCAGCACTGTTTTGGCCTCTGAACAGAGTTAGCATTGCTGCACTTTGTTAGCTTCTGATTAAGGTTAGCATTGCGGCATTATGTCAGACTCTGACCACGGATAGCATTGGAGCACTATGTTAGCTTCTGAGCAGAGTTAGCTTCTGAGCAGAGTTAGCATTGCAGTACTGTATTCTCTTCAGGTTTGCAGGTTAGCATTGCAACTCTGCATGCACCATGTGGGAAATTGATGGCCTGTGAAGCACAATCATTAAGAGGAAGTTAAAATTAATATTTAAAATAGTAAAGAAGTTGCCTATTTGATAGGCTTAAACAATCAAAATGATGTTTTTTGTTGTAACTGTCGTTGTTGCTTTTGCTTTTGCCAAATATATTGAGTTATTCAATCAGTATTTTAACTATTGCTTATCTTTATTTATTGCCAATGTAGCTGCAAAGTCAGTAACTTTATAGAGAATTTGGTGTAGTACAATATAAAATGTTACTTTCTGATGTAATAGACTGAGCTCTTAGGTGATGATGGTGCAGAAGACATTTATTTATTGAAATGACACTGGATCGGTGTTCTCAATGGCTGTTAGTAGTGTGGTCAGCAGACCCCTTGCTAGTCTGTAAGTTGGCAGTGAGATTGCCTTGCTGCTCATTTGCAGGAAGTGACATCATTGGGCACAATCAACCCCCCCCATTTCTTACGGTTTGGTTAAATGATGTTGATTACTGACAATAAACCGATGTCATACCACACTTACTGTTTTGTGCGGTTTGTTTGAATAGGGAAAGATTTAAAGAAATTATGTTATTTTTATAGAGTTCCTTATTTTTTTAACTTGATGTTGAATGCTTGAATTGCTATGTACTTATAACAGGGACTCATGTACTTACAAATGGCAAATGTGGATCATTAAGCCTTTTCTCATATTTTTATTGATCCCAGCTGTTAATCCAAGATGTAGGAAGTACTGTGAAGCATCACTTGGTCCAAACCGGTGTTGTACATAAGAACTAGTTTACTTTGTCATGTACAAAAATGCTTGTTTGTCTTTTCTTCTGTCCTCTGCACAAAATGTGGCCAGGGAACAATTTGAGTTCACACAGTAGGAAATTAACCATGTAGCTTTGACATCCAATGACATGCCAGAGCCTGTGTCTGCACCCACATGCGGGTATCACTCATACACAGATGGCAGTCGTCTGAGGGCTGTTTCTGTCATATCAGCTTGTTCCTGGTTTTGCCTCATATATAGACTTGGGGGGGTTCCCTCGATCATTAAAAGCATGTGGATCCCAGTCATTTTACATTTTGTCGCAACTTTAAATAAAGGCCAAATAGTCTGATTTTGAAGAATGGTAAGAAAAATGAGTTTTTCCTCAGCCAGCTTGACTGGACATAGGTGCTGGGGGGTGTAGGACTAATGCACTGTCATGCTTAATCGACAGGTCAACGTTGTATGACACGGGTGCAATACTACTAGGATGTAACTGAATAGATGTTGAGCATTGTACAGCAGCTGACAGGTCACGGTAAGGAGGACGCAGGACCGTCTGTCCTTTCACCCAGTTTTATTTAAATCCATTATCAGCAACAGTAAGGAAATTAAAGTTTTCAAACATATTCCTAAAATTATTTCTCAGAGTTACTTAGCAAATATTATAATATTTTAACACAAATTAAATAAAGATTTTAATTATATTCCTATTGTTTTGTTGTTTTTTTTTTCCTTGAATTTAAAGTGTTTTTTAATTGTTTCAATATTGTAAAGAATTGTAAATATGTAAAGTGTGTTTTGATTTTGGGGTAGGCATTTTGCAGAAAAATGGAGTTTATGAACATCAAACCATGTAAAAACATTTTAGTATTAAGATTTTTACAGATGGCTTATGAATAAATATGACAAAACCTGCTGTTGGAGTTTGGCTTTGACTGTATAAAATAAAAAAAAATTAAGTTAATCTTTTGTTGAAATTGCATTCATAGTATATGGAGAAAGTGTGAGAGACAAGTAGGGCTGATTTTTCTGTTCAAGCTACTGACACGGGGGGTGTAGTGGGAACGCTCTGCCAAAAACCTGTTTTTTCATCGGAGTTGGCCTTTGAAATTTGTGTGTGTGTCCACGACCCATTGTTTGCGATGGTTAATCTTCAAAATCTTATTTTGAAGCCAGTCTCGATGACTTATCGTAACATTTAGCTGCCATTTCTTGCCTTGTTTATCACCAGTTTGCTTCCCCCTCTCTATGGCCCTTGTCCTCATCTCCTCTCTGCTGCACTTCAGGGCCTGGTTGATCATGCCATGTTTGCACTCTCACGTTCCCTTATCTTCTCGACTAATGGAGGTCTCTAATTGGAGGTCTCTATTATGCTGGTGGGTGTCAGCTGGATTGGCTGTCTCCTTTGGCCCCGGAGTGCCTTTGTTGGCGGGGGGGGAGGGGCATCCATTAGTCATTTTCTGGAGGAATTGCCTCAACTAGCATAAATGGCTGTTTACTCAGCCAGGTTATGAGTGTGCTCCATGGGGATGGCCGTGTTTGTCAGAATCTCAGCCTTCTTTTGTGTTTGCGGAGTTACGCTCTAGTAGGCGTCCTCCACTGAAATCCTTGCTCATTGCCCTCCCCATCTCATGCCATGGGCAAGAAAGCCTTGCTCTGTGTTGGCAGCTTCTCTTCCCCCATGGCTCACTGACAGCACAATGCAATCTCTCTCTTCCCTGTCAGTTATTAACCTTCCAATTTGTTTAAAAAAAAAATTCTACTCAAACTACTACAGGGGAGAGGGCCGTTGCTGTTGTACCTTGTTGTACACCGAATTTCTCTAGAGGGTGCAGTGGTATGGTACAGGGGTGTCAGTTGTTGGCCCCAAGTCCACTTTCACCTAGATTAATTAGTGATGGACCAGTCTGTTTGCCGGCACATTTTTGTGGAATGACATTACATTGCTTTTTATTCTGTGGAAAATGAAAGATCAATCTGCTGACCGGATTTAACTATTATAAACATTGTGAGTTGGCACTTTGAGACCTCTTGTAAGTGGTGAATGAGCCAGCAAAATGCCTCATCCTCCACTACACAAAATAGCTGATCATCCAGTGCAATCATTTTCCATTCAAATCCCATTATTTGAGTAGTTATCACTTTAGCTCTTGTGCTGTTAACTTTGAATGATGCCAACCATCCAACCATCCATCCATCCATCCAACCATCCATCCATCCAGTCAGATCGGCAGGGCAGCAGTGTAAGCAGGGATGGCCAGACCTCCTTCTCATCAGCCACATCCTCTACCTCTATCGGGGGAATACCAAGGTGCTCCCTTGGCAAGGCAAGAAACATAATTTCTCCAGCATGTCCTGGGTTTGCCCCGGGGCCTCCTCTCAGTTGGCTATGCTCGAAACACCTCCCCAGGGAGCCGTCCAAGAGGCATCCTAGATAGATTCCCAAACCACCTCCCGAATGTCTGAGCTCCTCACTCTATCTCTAAGGCTGTGTGGAGGAACCTCATTTTGGCCAGCTGTATCTGTGATCTCATTCTTTCGGTGAATACCCAGAGCTCAGGACCATCTGTGAGGGTAGGAACATAGATCAACGGGTATATCAAAAACTTTGCCTTGCTGCTCTGCTCCCTGTTTACCACAGCAGAATGGCACAGCGTCCACATTAATGCCGACGCTGTACTGATACATCTTCCATTACCTTCTTCCCTCACTCATGTATATGATCCTGAGATACTTCAACTCCACATTTACCATAGTCGAGAAGATGGAGTCTGTCCAAGAACGCAGACACACAGAGAAGGGGAATCCACAAGGGAAGTCATGGGGGGGATGGACGGGAATTAGGGTTGGCTATGCTGCCGGTGGGAATTCCATTTTCTCTAGGCAGGATCAGCTGTGGTTGCTGTCATCACGAAGTGGGCATGACCGGGCATCACCAGGTGGGCGTGATTGCGACAGGAGCACATCATCTGCAAAAAGCAAATATGTAATCCTGAGGCCCTTGAACCTGACCTCCTCCACTCCTTGGCTATGCCTAGAAATTCTGTCCATAAAAGTTGTTGACAAAGGGCAGCCCTGGTGGAATTCGATGCCCATGAGGAAGGAGTCTGACTTATTGCTGGCAATGTGAACCAAATCATCACTCCATTTGTACAAGGATCTGATGTACCAGAACAATGGACCCCATACCTCATACTCCTGGAACACCCCTGACAGGACTCCCCCCCCCCAAGGGACAGGATAGTATGCCTTTTCCAAGTCCTCGAAACACATATAGACTGGTTGGGCAAACTCCTATGAACCATCAAGGGGCTATTTGTAACCCCACTCCTGTCCGGCGCCTTTCACCATGGGCAACTCCAGAGTCGAATAGAGTCCAGCCCCTCTCCAGGAGTTTGATCACAGAGTCCGAGCCATGCATCAAGGTGAGCCCGACTATATCTAGCCAGTATCTCTCCCTCTCCCTCTCCCAGCACCAGCTCAGGCTCCTTCTCCACCAGAGGTTATATTTCATATTCCAAGGGCCGGTTTCGGTGGCCAGTGATTCGTTGGTCGAGGTCCCTGCCTTCAACTGCCACATGCGCTATATCGCACATGAGCCTGATGGCTGTCCCTGCGGGTGGTGAACCCACAGAAGGGCGGATCCAAGGTATCTTTTCAGGCTATGCCTGGCCTGGCCCCATGGGTCGAGGCCTGGCCACCAGGCAATCCAGGGCTCCAGGCAGGGTATCAAGCTCCTTGATAGTAATCATCATGCGAGTCTGTTTGAACCGCAAGTCTGGCCTCTGATTAGGACCAATATAGCTCCCAGGGTCATGGATGCACACATACCCCTCCACCATGATAAGGTGGTGATTCTAACAATGATTAAGTTTAAATACCACCTGGTAGAACTAACACATCAGACCTATGCTGATATCTTGGTTTTTTTAAGGATATCAGCCAATACAGTGTTTTTTAAATGATTATTAATGAAATGCGCCTGCTCTGTCATCTTAGGCTGGTGCTGCAGCTATGCACATTTACCTGCACCATGTTTACGTAAGAGCGGGACACAGAAGCAGGAGTATCTTGAAGGAGGATTTTGCCTCTGAAAATTTTATTCTGACATTACAGATTGATGCAATTGAATTGCTGCCAGTTCATCACAATGTATTTTTACACCCCTAGTAAAGTCACATCATATAATCATGGAATTTGACAGGAGGTTCATCCATCCATCCATCCATCTTACAACTGCTTTTTACTATTAGGTCAGGATTGGCGGGGGGGTGGAGCTTATCCCATGCAGTGCAAGGCACTAGGCTGAGGGACACCCTTGATGGGATTCCAGTCCATGGCAGGGCACATACACACATACAGTAGATGCAATTTTGAGACACCAGATATAGTTTTGTACTGCAAGAAGAACCCAGCATGAAGCAAACATACAAACTCTATGTGCTTCCAGCAGGTGTGAGACCACTGTACCCAAATTCAGGATAGGTATGAAAACAGGACCAAATGTCTGTTCTTCAGTGGGTTTGCAGAGAGCCTTGAGTCTGACTTGAATAAGTGGTTAGATGATGGGTGGATGGATGGATGGAACAAAAGTCATGTGAGGCAGATGTGAGGTTCTGAGTTTGGATCAGACCTCATAGAGGGCAAATGCAGGCTGTTGCTCATCCCCTGTCTAACCCCGTTCGACCCAGGCAAGAGGGCCGGTGGAACTGGAGGTGGGTTGGGTTCACTACAGTGGGGTGTGTCGGTCATGAGCAGGGCCCCCCTCAGGTGGGGGCTTCGGGGTTCCGACGGACTGAGGCAAATTCTGTGACAAATTCTATGGGTGTTCAAGGTCTAAGCTACAAGGTTAGTAGAAGGGGACGCAGGTGGTACGAGCCAGCCCATGGCCACCTGAGGCATCCTGTCCAACAGCTGCGTCATGTTCTCAAGTATTGCAATGACTATCATAGTCTTGCATGTGGTGCGGGGATGATTATCCATTACTCACGTCTACATTTCTGTGATGTCACTGCTATGATGATGAGGGAATAGTGAAAAGAAGGAATTAGAATGGACTTCTTTGAAAATCCAATAAGATCAACTGGAAACAAGAATTCCTGACTTAGTGAGTACTTTCGGTAATTGCAGAAGTCATGTTTGAACTTGTAATCTGTGCCCAATTGAATGAAAATGTGGCTAGGGTTTTAAGTTTCGCAACTCAGTTCAGGATCTTATGGGACAGGCCTCTCATGGGATTTGTGCTTGTGATTTCTTAATCGTGATTTTTCCTAATAAAGTCAAAAGGAATTGCCAAGAGCCCTCAAAGCAGATCAGAGTCTTGCTCTAGGGTACAACACATGAGTACAATTTGATTGTCGAACAAGACCAGATACTCCATTCATTCATTATTACCTTATTATTTATACTGGATTATGTAAAAGAAAATCAGCTATCCAAAAGCCATTAAAGTACATGAAATACAAATATGAATAGTATGTTTTCCATTCATTAACACATAACACTGTCAATCTTCTGCTTTTTCTGACAGATGAAGTCCTACACGTGTAGTTACACACATGATCACACGCTCTACCCATGCCAATTTAGTCATGTACCCAGGTGATTTGTATTGTTTTGTTTTTAAAAAATCCAATGACTATTATGTCTTTCATTTCTGTGATTATTGTTACATACTCCAGACTTTTTAGGCACTGGATTAGTGGGAAGCTTTTTCATGTATTCTTCCTCTGTAAAGTTTAAACTTATAGGCTACATGAGTGCTGCTCCTGCTCAGTAATGGAAACAAGCAGAGCAACAGGAGTTAGGTATAGTTTGACTCCATCCTCTGAGTCATACGTCAAACAACACAGCAAATCGAATCCATCAGTCAGCAAGGCTGCCAGCTTGGGCACAGCATAATGCTGGTTCCACTCCCTCCCCCTGCTCTTTGCTCATAGAGTGATGCTGCTCCTGCTCCCTCTCGCTGCTCTTTGCTCATAGAGTGACGCTGCTCCTGCTCCCTCTCGCTGCTCTTTGCTCATAGAGTGACGCTGCTCCTGCTCCCTCTCGCTGCTCTTTGCTCATAGAGTGACGCTGCTCCTGCTCCCTCCCACTGTTCTTTGCTCATAGAGTACAGCTGCTCCTGCTCCCCCTGCTCTTTGCTCATAGAGTACAGCTGCTCCCGCTCCCTCCTGCCGCTCTCTGGTTATAGAGTACCACTGCTCCTGCTCCCTCCCGCTGCTCTTTGCTCATAGAGTACAGCTGCTCCTGCTCCCTCCTGCCGCTCTCTGGTTATAGAGTACCACTGCTCCTGCTCCCTCCCCTTGCTCTTTGCTCATAGAGTACAGCTGCTCCTGCTCTCTCCCACTGTTATTTGATCATAGCATACCACTGCTCCCGCTCCCTCCTGCCGCTCTCTGATCATAGCGTACCACTGCTCCTGCTCTCTCCCACTACTCTTTGCTCATAGAGTGCCGCTGTTCCTGCTCCCTCCCAGTATTCCCTGGTCATAGCATATCACTGTTCCTGCTCCCTCCCGCTGCTTTTTGCTCATAGAGTGCCGTTGCTCCTGCTCTCTCCCACCGCTATTTGATCATAGCATACCACTTCTCCAGCTTGGTGCAATGACTGGGAGGTCGTTATATGGAGGAAAAGAGAGCACAGTAGCTTTTTGCTGGGGCTCACCTCAGAATCCATTACTCGCCAGAGGAAGGTGAGCACTCACAACTTTGTTGTCATGTGGAACTGCTGTTGGACTTTAGGTCCTGAGATAATGAGCCTGGAGAGTTTCTTTTTCTCTTGGAACTCGAAAATTCTGAGATGAGTGACATCACATCCGATAGTCTCCTGTTTGAGCTACCACATCAAACACGCTGCTGTGTGTTGTTGCTTTAAATTTTAGCTGGTTTGGACTGAGATTATTTTTTCTGAGAGACAAACAAACAAGAAACACAAACTCAGCCAAACCACATTAAAAACTTTATAAAATATTTTAGTACATTGATAGTGATATTCTTTTTTTCGAGAGGCAAACAAACTACAAACAAACCAAAGACACTAATAAGTCTAGTAAAAATCTGACATTGCATGTTAGGATACTGTTTACTGTCATGACATGGTATTCTCTAAATCGAACACGTGCAGTTACATTTATAACTATTAATACATTTAACAAAATAAACATTTTTAAAGATTTATAAAATGGAATTACTGTTGATTGTGTAAGCCGTCATGTTGAAATTACGTCACAGGGGAATCTCGGACAAGATAATTCTGTCCGACATGAACGTCATAAAAGAGGCGTGTTTCCGACGGGAAGTTGTGTGTTTTTCGTGACGTTTCATGACATTTTCATCCGAGTTCCCACTCGGAGAGGAATAATCGAATTGATTATCACAGGAATCAAGGTACTTTCACACCATGAAAAGCACGACAACACCAACTACCATTAACATCACCGATTAACGTGACCAATACAGGAGCGGGGTGCGAACCGCCAGTCCTGGAGGTGTGAAGGAACATGAAAGATAAAACTTTTTCATCAGGTTCAAAGATGATGGTGTCTGTGTACGGAAAGCAATAGCTCCCCTGGTACAATTGAAGTTATTGGGAATTTTTAACAAATTCATTGAGAGTCACTCCTGTGCTGAATCCTTGTTACTCCATGAAAATATTATGAAAAACCATCTCACTGTATTAAAATAGTTCTTTTCTGGTTTTAATGTTGAACAAGCCAGAGCTGGTAAAATGGAAAGATTTATATTGAGAGCCCAAGTGTTTATAGACCTGCAGAAATCTTCCAGTGTTTTAAGCTGCTACATTATAAATTGTTCCAACCCACATTCCTCGTACTCGTATTGTTTTGAATGATGTTGTGCGGCTACCTCACAGCTCTTGGGACATAGAATTTAAATGTAAACTTTGCACCAAAAAGACTTTTTAGCTGTGGTTGTTTGACTACGTCTTTGGAAAGCCTGTCTGAATGCATCTGAATCTAAAGCTACTTCATGAAACTGAAGTTTGCGGCTGCCATTGGTGGGTTGTTGTCAGTTTTGACCATTGTCATATTTGTTACTAATAGCAGGACATAAAATGTGGTAAAGGAAGTGAGTGGGGACGGTGTTGTCACTTTACCTCCAGTGTTTTCCAGATATTTTTTGTTTGTAAACTCCAACCTCTACCAAGTGGTATGGCTTAGTCTAACGTCTTCAGCCTGTAGAACGTACTGCAGTTACATGGCCTTTTTCAAAGCTCAGGGGTATGACTGTTCACTGTCAGGCTGTCCTTGTACAACACACTTGTGTCCCTAGCCAGCACACAAAGAGAACCTAAAGACACTTTACTGGAGTTGAGAAACATCACAGTTTGTGGGATGTAGGTTGAAAAGTGCATTGTGACCCTTGATAATTTAGCTTTTGTGCTGTCTGTGAGGAAGGCTTCTTCTACTGAAAAGACCAATAACACATGTAAAAGAATGTAAAGGTACACTTTATTGCCAAAAGTATTGGGACGCCTGCCTTCACACACACATGACCTTTAATGACATCCCATTCTTAAAACATAGGCTTTAATATGGAGTTGGCCCACCAGTTGCAGCTATAGCAGCTTTATCTCTTCTGGGAAGGCTGTCCACAAGGTTTAGGAGTGTGTTTATAGGACTTTTTGACCATTGTTCCAGGAGAGCATTTGTGAGGCACTGATGTTGGATGAGAAGGCCTGGCTCATAGTTTCTGCTCTAATTCATCCCAGAGGTGTTCTATTGGGTTGAGATCAGGGCTCTGTGCAGACAAGTTCCTCCACACCAGACTCACTCATCCATGTCCCTATGGACCTTGCTTTGTGCAGTCAGGTTTTAACAGTAAGGGGCTATCCCCAAACTTTTCCCACAATATTGGGAGCATGAAATTGTCCAAAATGGCTTCAAATGCTGAAGCAGTAAGAGTTCCTTTCACTAGAACTAAGGGGCCAAGCCTAACCCCTGAAAAACAAACCCCACACCATAATCCCCCCACCAAACATTACACTTGGCACAATGCAGTCAGGCAAGTACCGTTCTCCTGGCAACCGGCAAGCCCAGACTCATCCATTGGACTGCCAGACAGAGAAAAGTGATTCGTTACTCCAGAGAACACGTCTCCACTGCCCTTCACTGTCCAGTGGCGGCGTGCTTTACACCACTGCATCTGATGCTTTGCATTGCACTTGATGATGTTTGGCTTGGATGCAGCTTCTCAGCCATGGAAAACCATTCCATGAGGTTCTCTACGCACTGTTCTTGAGTTAATCTGAAAGTCACATGAAGTTTAGAGGTCTCTAACTAATGACTCTACAGACAGTTGGCAACTTCTGTGTGTGTCCCCGCTCTGTGATTTTACGCGTCCTACCACTTCATGGCTGAGTTGCTGTTGTTCCCATTTGCTTCCACTTTGTTATAATACCACTAACAGTTGACCGTGGAATATTTAGTAGTGAGAAAATTTCACAAATGGATTGTTTCACAGGTGGCATCCTATCATAGTACCACGCTTGAATTCCTGAGAGTGACCCATTCTTTCACAAATGTTTGTAGAAGCAGTCTGTATGCTTAGGTGCTTGATTTTATACACCTGTGGCTATGGAAGTGATTGGAACACCTGAATTCAATGATTTGGAAGGGTGTCCCAGTACTTTTGGCAATATAATGTACAATGTACATAATCACACTCTTGTGCTCTGGCTCTCATCCAGATACAGGGCAGGCAGAAAGGTCTGAAAGGCTGATGGCACTTTGGTAAGTGCAGTGAAGCCAGGAGGCTGAGGGCTATGGACTCGACACCTTGGTAAACTGGTCTACGTGACATGGAGATGCAGGAACGGGGGATCCTGGGAGCTTACATGGAGAGGGAAAAGAACATAAAGGAGAGCACAGCAGAAGAGGGGAAAGGCAGGCAGGTGTTTATATTGATAGCAAAGGGGCTATAGGAGAACAAAAGAGTTCCGCGAAGTCTGTCCCCCCCCCACCCCCGTGTTAGAGTCTGACTGCAGGTAAATGATGGAGATTCCAGATTGTATGTCTCCCCAGAACTCGCTCAAAAGAAGAAATGCTTTGGGTCCCAGTACGCCCTCCACTGGAACTCTCTGTTTTGATCAATGATCTTTAACTAAGCAGTTTGAGGCAGAGTGGGTTGATTACGTAAACCTGGGTTGACATAAAGAGGTCAGTGTGTGAGACAGTAAGATGGATGGGGGGGTCAGTGAGGCCATGTCCAGGCCTGTACAGAAGGCTATAAGCGTAGCTCTGCAGTGGTGACATCTAGCGAGCCACATGATGGACCATGCAGAAGCCCCACAGCATGTCAGTATTTGCTTACAAATGGACATGGATATCCATGCCTGGGGTCCCCAGCTCAGCCCCCTCTCCAAAGTCCACATGGGCTCAACTGGTATATCTACAGCCCTGCTAGGGAGAAGTGAGTGGATCCGAACACAGATGTGTATCCCGAACTCTCTGAGCAGAGAGGCCTGACAAGGCTGACAGCCAGATGACCTCCAACCAGAAGCTCTTCAGAAACACCAGATATACACGACCACCCATTTCATAAAACAAACTTTATTTTTCATTAAAGTGAATGAGCGAGGTCACCACTGTTCTGCTTGTGAACCCCCCCCCCCCCCCAAACCTCTGCATGTAGGAGACTCGGTGAAACAGGATTACCTGATGGGCCCCTCACGCTCCACTTGTGATGCCATGGAAACCGGGTCTCCTTGAGTTCAGACTTTTGTACAGCGTGACAGTGAATGACGGGGGGTGGTATCCATTCGTGGTCTATTGTTACTCCGGCGGTCAGAGAAGGCTGGTGTGACTGTGCTGGAGAGCACCGCTGGAGGGCCACTTTGTTTTGAGAGAGAGGGGCCCCCTTCCCTGTATGACAGTCAGTCCATTTGTCAATCAAAGGAGAGAGGAGAAACCTTTAGGGCAGGAGAAGGATGTGAGCCTTGCTCACGTGGTACGTGGGGCTGAAAAACAAGGTCCTGAAGTCTGGAGGTAATTTATGATCCGTTCTGTACACCCATTTTAACGAAAGGGCCTAATTAGAAGGACCTTGCATTCACAGGCTCTTCCAGTCAGAGGCTTTAATAGTGTCCCTGGTCCCTCACTGCCTGCTCCAGCTTGGTGGCACATTTCTGAGACAAAGACGTATTTTTTTCCATACAGAGGACACTTAGAAATGGGCCGTGTGACTGCAGGCGTCCACAGCAAAGTCCTCCATTTTCCTTGAACTGTTTTTCACTCTTAATGCAGTCCATTGGCCTGAGAATCACATTTAGTGCCACTGATTGATTTGTCAGTGGCCACGTGTACCCCCATGACCTGCACTATTCTCAGCCTCCCAGGGAAGCTCTCTATCAATTGGCAGGGCAGGGGTTGAGGTATTTCACCAAAGAAATACATTTCACCACCTTCCTGGCTGACGTACTTACCTTTTACGCCCAGCGGGGACCCCTAATGGACTGTATAGCAAGTCAGGTTCCAGGTGTGCTTTGAGAGCACTTCGACCCGTCCTGCGGCCTGTCTGGTGACCAGTCTGCTTCCTAATTGCGGCGCCAACTGTTCTGTGTTTCCCGGCTCTGAAGGTGTGCATTCTGACATTGCGCCCACCGCCCCACCCCCCACCAGCAAAGCCTTTGGCTCTGGCTTCTGTTTCCACTACTCTCCACTCTGAAGGCCAAGGCTGTATTATCTCAATTGAACCCCCTCCCACACACGGAATGCAGGGAATTCATGTCCTAAAGGCCAGTGAATTAGCTCACTTTCGCTTGGTCCCCAAAATCCGGCTCACAGTGGTATATTTGGGTGAGTCCATCCAACACATCCATCAGTAACGTCACTTGTGCGCAGTGGTCAGAGGTGTGTGCGGTGGCCTTTGTGTGTGTGTGTGTGTGTGTGTGTGGGGGAGGGCAGGGTCTGCTCCCTCATCACTGATTGTTTAATAAAAGCAAGATCTGACTGTTCCTGCCCCTGTGAACTCCAGCCCCCCCCCCCCCCACAGATC
>JAODUD010000045.1:8200992-8220261 GCA_026784285.1 Stomatorhinus walkeri
ACAATTTAGTAGTTAGAAAAGATCACAAACCACTCGTTTCCAGCGGCCTCCTTGCTAGGAAAGCCAGTGATACCCGGCCTAATGCCACGGTCAAGCCTCCCCACTGCGGTCCCTCGATCTAGAAGGACAAAATGAATTATGACTGAGAGACACTGGGAGTCAATCAGAGTGTGGAATGCCGGACATGGGCAAGTGTGCCTATCTGCGCCATCTACACATTCTACACATACACAGAGAATTCTTCTCTGTCAGCTTCCAGTGTCATGTGGTGTGATGGGCAGATGACAGACAGGCTTTCTGAAGCAGAAAGGAGCCTATATAGTCAGCTTCAATGGCAACAGTGAAAGGTGAGTGAAAGAGATCTCTGGTGTCTGACCCAGCACCAAACACATGGTGGCTGAAGACAGATTTTCAGGTCAGGACCTCCATGCTGGCCTGTACGCCCTCTATCTCTTTACCAAGCCATGTGATTAGAAACAGAGACTTTTACTGGAAAAGACATCTGACAACAAACAAGGTCATGGGCCGGAAAGAGACAAATCCAGTACACATTAATATGTGTATTTCCAGTATGAATGTGCCATAGTATTCTTAATGACAGTATTATTACATGTTTTAAAGAAAAACATCAGTCCTCAATAAAAGGTAGATAAAAAGATTAAACAATTTTATGCCAAAATTAAAAATACTGCATATATATCAAAGGTGAGTGTTGAAACAGCTTAAAAACTGGGCTCATCTGAAAAAGCTGCAGACAATACAAAGGCAATAATCCCACTAAAGACATTAATCCATGGTCAGGCATGGGGGAGGGGGGGGACATGTGTGAAGCTGGGGAGTGGCCCTAACCCAGGGACAAAACACAACCCTCCTCCCTCCCCCCAGCAAATTGTGTGCTTTTGGCCTTGCCTACTAAGGACCGGGAACCATTATTAATCTTGCTTGCTAAGCTTTGGGGACCACAACAAGAAGCCGGGGGTGTGAGAGAGGGGAGACCAGTGGGATATGGGAGGAAGGGGGGTGCAGATGTGTGTCAGTGTGTTACGTGTATGTATTCAAGCAATGAACATGAGTAGGCAGGGGCAGTCAGCGAAATGCAGATGTGCGTGTGCAGGCATGATACACAGGAGGGTCAGTGCGTGACAGTGAGCGAGCTGCAGGCACGCTTCTGTGCATGTGTGAGCTGGCATGATACACAGGAGGATGAGCATGTGACAGAATGACTGAGTTGTACGCATACCTCTGCCCTTGTGCCTCTGCCCGTGTGCCTCTGTGCGTGTGTAAGCCACTGTGATACATGGGAGGGTCAGTGTGAGACACAGTCAGCAAACTGTACACACGTGTCTCTGTGTGTGTCTGAGCCATTGTGATACACAGGAGGGTCAGTATGTGACAGATTGAGCAAGCTCTATGCACACCTCTGTGCCTGTGTGACAGTACGGCAGACTTCGGGTGCTTAACGCTGGCTTTCACGCCAGCAGAAACAGCTCTACTGCTGAGAGAACCTGGGGGATCGGGCTTGGCTCACAGGCTCTTGTTTTGCTTTCTAGGGCTGGTGCTGCTGCCTGATAGCCTGGGTGCATTGCATTAGCCCAAATACACTGTCAGGAACATCAAGAGTGGCATGCTAGCTCTTCTTATAGTCTCTCACTCCATCTCTAGGTCCTGGGGTCCCCATCCTTTACCCAGGCCCCCTCAACGCTGCCTCTCAGCTACAACTGCAGGTAATATTGAGTTTCAACAGACACAAGTCTGTGACTGGGCATGTGGTCCTGGTTTCGACCCCTAAATCTGCATTCCTGATCAGGAGGGTGCAATAATAATGCAATAATTTTGTGCAATCGCCTCACGTTGTCATCTTGGTTTATAGTCAGTCAAGGTAATGGAGAACCCCGAGCATGTAAATGCAAGCAAATCAAGTACATGTTTTCTTTCACAACCATTGAAATTCAGTACACTACATATAGTAATGTGAAATAATGTTACATATAATATTATATAAAAGCGAAATAAAATAAACGCAAATTATATAAAGGAAAAGTTGATATAGCTGGATGTGAGCCATACAAACTGAATGCAAAATGCTTGTGAGCCGCCCACTGTCATTTATGAGGATATCGTTCATTTTCTGGTTTTTCAAACATTGAGGGAACATTGAAGTAAAAGAAAGCAACTAAAAGTCTGGAGGTTTAATTTCTTTATTAATGTCTGGGTACAAAAACTGCAGAGGAAAAGTGTGGACGAAATATTTTGGTGTATTCATGGGTAAGTAGGAGTATATATTTCTTCTTAATTTTTCATGTATTATTATTCATTGTCTATCAGTATCTTATTTGTGTCATGTAATGATAGTTTTAAGAGATTATATTGCTCTGTGTAATAATGTTAACCTTACAATGCTGGTCCTGTCATTATTACTACAAATCTGGTTTGACAGCACATAAGTGACAGTATTTTAAATGTAAATTGTTTATCGCTGGAGGTGCAGTTTTCATTTAGTTGAATCCTGGAGTCAGAATACAACTTTTTCGCCCCACGGTCTATGCCGGCGTTTCTCTACACTCTCTAGCGAGTCTCTCACACGGGCAGTCCTGTGACCTGTGCTTCTCTCTCTTCTGGTGGGGTGCACCGGCGCTTTTCTCCACTCCACAGCTCGCAGCCAGTCTTGTGGCCTCCACTTCCACCAGCTACTCCCTCGTTTTCCCGCCAGAGTTCCGCTTGCTCTCCTGCTCCTCCCTCTCCTTTCCCCGATTGGTGGATATAAAAACAGTACCCAATCAAATCAAAGCTAAAGGAAAACAGGAACGTAAAACAAACTTATGCAGTGCCTGCATCAGCGCAGCATCTACACCACGCCCTATCCATACTCTGCGAAATAAAAGGATCCAACACCAGATTACACTTCACGTCCCTATGAGACCTCAATAGTCGTTATCTCACTATGCCAGTTCCGACTAATCTTAACTACTACCCCCCTATGAACTATGGTCAAAAGCTGATCTCTGGGGTTTCCAACCTCATCATATGTCAATCTAATGACCGTTCATTTGGAAATAGGGTTCACAGCTGAACAAGGCAAATGCCTATCCTAACCCTCAGCCACTGCTTCTTCACTTTCTTGTACAGAGCCCTCCACATCTCTACCTCATCTCCAGTATCCATTTGAATCTCCTCTACCTCAGCAATGTCTCCAGAATCCCCTTCTATACTGAGCTCATTGTTACCCTCTGCGGTTGCCACAATCTCCTTTCAGATTCTGGCTTGGGGTGTTGCTTGCATCTTACATTCCATCTATACGGTTCAACCTCATTCTCCGACTCACTAGTCTCCCCAGCTAAGAGACCCTGTGCACTTTGAGGTTCCGGGTCTCGTTTTCGATCCAACCCGGCCTTCTGCTGGGCATGAGTCTGAGGCCCTTGCCCTAGAAACTCAACACCTTTTTCATCAGGCATTCTAACCATATAACCAATAGGCAGCAAGTGGTCTCGGTGGATAGTCTGCACTTTTCCCATGGCAATCTCCGGCGTTACCCGATACACAGGAATATCAAGGATCTTTTCCACTACCACATAAGGCAATGGATCCCACAGGCTATGCAGCTTGCTTTTGCCTCTCAACCCCAAGTTTTCCATAAGCACACTGTCACCCTTTTCCAAAACCTGATGGTGCAGCACTTTATCATGTGACCTCTTATTCCTTAAGTGCACCTTTGTAGCAGCCTTGGCAGCTAACTGGAGAGCACTCTGCAGGTCCTTCTTCAACTCCACATAACAGGAGTGACTTTTTCTCCACATGATCCAAAACACACGTCAACCGGCAGCCCGGCTTCTCGACCAAACATCACACAGTAGGGAGGCATCATTCGTTGTGCTGTTATAAGCATGCACAAGTTGATTCACGTGTTTGGTCCAGTGCCTCCTATGAGCTAATGGCAATGTCCCTAACATTTGGTTAAAGCGTTCAGGCTGTAGATCCCCCTGTGGGTGGTATGGTGTTGTTTACGATTTACGAATCCCCAAAGATATCAACTGCTCACAAATCACTCTACAGTACTTTCAAAATCAGGACCCTGATCCGAATGAATTCGGGACGGCAGTCCGTAGTGACCTTGGCCACTGTGGTAGCCTTCTGCTCTTTAGTGGGATAAACCTGAACATAGCAGCTAAAGTGATCAGTAACAACTAATATATTGGCATCAGGATCAAGTGATAGAAAATCAGTGCACACTAGCTCCAAGGGACCACTCAAAACAATCTGATGTAGGGGAGCTGCAGGTGTGCAGAAGCTCTTCCAGGCGACACACATCTCCTTCAAATTTTTATGCACTGTTCTACTCTCTGGGCCAATCTTGGCTAATAGAACCGATTCCTGACTAAATCCACAATTCTGTCTATACCTAAATGTCCCATGTTGTCATGCAATGCTCGGACCACAAGCATTCTGAACTTTTCAGGCAATAAAAGCTGACATGTCTCTTTTCCAGACACATTCTGAGTGACTCTAAATAACAGACCATCCTTTACCTTTAGCCTTCTACTTTCAAGCCTAAAAAGTATAATCTCAGGATGAGCTTTGTTTAGATAGGAGGGCCACTGACCTGTTCCCACAAACTCCTTTACCACCCTCAGAACACCATCCTCCACCTGGGCCTTCTTAAGGTCCTCTTGGGTGGACTGCTCTAGCTGGCCTAGGTCAAGATGGGTGGCACAGGAATAAAGGTTGGGAACACCCTCTGCCAGAACACCCAATTTCTCCACCAAGCGAACAGGTGCTTCTGGTAACTTATGTACTTCCACATGGTCACAAATAGCTTTTACTTCACCACTGGAAAGATTCCTCCAGGACCCCCCCCCCCCTCCCTTTTCCCCTGCCCCATTTTGGGACAGCAAATCAGCATCTGTGTTTTTCTTTCCAGGGCGGTATTTTATTTCAAAATAATATGTTGTGAGGGCAGCTAACCTGCCAGTAGCACTAAGTTTCACTGTGGTCAAAACATAATTAAGAGGGTTGTTGTCAGTCATTACCATGAATCTCACACTATACAGGTAATCCACTTCAGTACCAAGAATTCCAGCTGATGGATATGGTATCTTTTCTCAGCTGTATTCAACCCTCTGCTGGCAAAAGCAACTGGCTTCAGTCCTTCAGGGTACTCCTAATTCAGCAATGCCCCCAACCCATTTAGGTTGGCATCTATATGCAACACGTACGGTTTCCTGGGGTCTGTACACAGGAAGCACACGTGTGTTAGTAAGGCGATGAATCACCTCTTGGAATGCCCGAGTCCAATCATCGGTCCATCGAGCACCAAACGGCTCTGACTCTTTGTAGTAGGACTTGTCACATGTAGCCTTTTGTCTTTCTTCCCATTTGTTTGGGAGGATACCCCTTAGTAAGGTTTGTCAAAGGCTTGACCATGGAGGAGTAGTTAGCGATAAATCTGTGGTAATCTGCGCAAAAACCCAAAAACTATCTCAGTGTTTTTAGATTGGTCGGCTGTGGCCACAAGGTGACAGCCTCCACTTTTGCAGGGTCGGTGGTAATACCATCCGTGGAGGCTAAATGCCCCACATACCTAACTTTAGTTTGGCAGAACTGACACTTCTCCAATGAAATTTTCAGTCCTACCTCTTCTAAGCGGTCCAATATCTTCATAAGCCTTTCCTCATGCTCTTCCAAAGTTGCTCCAAACACTTTTAAATCATCCAAGTACACCAAAACTTGGAGAAGGTTCATGTCCCCTACAGCCTTTTTCATCAATCTTTGAAACATCACCGGGGCCCTGCAGCATCAACTCAAATTGGTAAAACCCTAAGGTACAGATGAATGCCGTCATATCCTTATCCTCTACCGCCAGGGCGATTTGGTAGTAGCCACTGCGAAGGTCTAACACTGAAAACCATTGGCTCAACTGCAGGACAATCCAGTGAGTCTTCAATACGAGGCGTAGTGTATTGGTCAGGTGTTGTCTTATGGTTGAGAGTTCTATAATCAACACACATCTGTACACTGCTATTCTTTTGTCTAGCTATCACTATTGGTGACGCATAAGGGCTTTGCGATTCTTTAATTACCCCTGCCCCCAGGAGGTCAGTCGGATGCTTACGTACGTCCTCAATGTCAGCTGGGGCCAAACGTCTGGACCTCTCTCGAACGGGCCGAGAATCCGATAAGCGAATATAATGGGCTACCTCACTTGCTAGCCCAAACTACCATTCCTGTACGAAAAACACCTGCCGTCTTTCAGACAACTTTTGCCTAAACCACGCTTTCCATTCAGAAGGAATGGAAGAGTCTCCAAAATCAGTCAGATTGGGATCCATCAGTCATGCCAGTGGCCCTCAAAACATGTGCTAACACTGCACCCTGTGGTCCCTGGCACAAAGAAGTGAGCCTCTTAAACAAACTGGCGTTAGTTCCTAAGATCACTGGAGTCTGATCTGGGGTAATTGGACCAGGGCAAATCAGTGCCAGAACGGACCATGTCTCAGGGGCACCTGTGAATTCTTTTAGGAACTGAACCTCCACTACCACATAGCCTTTGTACAGATAACTGGCCTCACTGAGTCCCCAAATGGCTAAACCTGATACAGGGTGGATGGGGACCTTAGACACGTATTGCACATACCACTTCTCAAAGATAATAGTGACCTGTGACCTACTATCTAACAGAGCATCACCTCCCTTGGCCTAAACTCCACACACCTAGAGATGTAGCTCAACATCCTATTGGCCTTTTTTATTGCTTTCCCACACTGGTGAGAGTGGGACATGGAAGCATCAACATACACATCAAAGTCTTTCTCATAATCAGCTACTTTTATTCCAGTGGAACCCATAAAATATCTGTACTTTATATTTTTGCTCCCTGCATGGATTACCTTACATTTATCGACGTTAAATTTCATCTGCCAGGTATCAGCCGAGTCACTAATTAAATCAAGATCCTGTTGCAGCGTCAGTGCTGCTAATGTAATATTTGCTACAACACCCACCTTGCCGTCATCTGCAAATTTAACCAGTTTACTGTATGTATTGGTGTCAATATCATTAATGTAAATAAGGAACAATAATGGTCCTAAAATGGAACCCTGCGGTACCCCACTATGAACACAAGCCCACTGCGACATTATGCCTCTAATAACTACCCGCTGCTTCCTGTCTGTTAACCAGTTTTCGATCCAAGCTGCCACAGGTCCTAAAATCCCTGCAGCTTTGGGCTTAAGCAAGAGCTGTTTGTGTGGGACAACATCAAAGGCCTTCTGGAAAGATCACGTCGTAGGCTTTTTTGTGATCAGTTTCTCTTGTAGCTTCCTCAAAGAACTCAAGTAGATTAGTTAAACAGGACCTACCTCTCCTAAATCCATGCTGGTTAGCCCTCAGAATGTTATTTAAATCCAGGAAATCTACCATTTTCACTTGGATTATAGCTTCCATTACCTTTCCACCTTTTCCTTTGTACCACATCAGACTCAGTTATACATATATTGGTCATAGACGACACTGAATTTGTAGTAAATGGTGGCAGGTTACTTGTGTTCTCTACTGTGAACACCCGTGTAAAATAATCATTAAACTCATTTACTATATCTGTTTCATTTTCAATGATAAGATCCTTACTATCCTGCAGGTAAGTGATTTCAGCTTTTAGAGCTCATTTGGAGGTAAAATATTGGAAGAAACTTTTAATGTCATCCTTAGCCTCGAATGCAATCTTCCTTTCTGCATTCCTCTTAGCTAGTCTAATGTTATTTTTTTAACTTAACCTGTAGACTTAGATACTCCTGCTTTATTTTGAAATAGTTAGTTATTTTCCAATTGTGGAACAGAGCCCTTTTCCTCCTCACTTGATTCTTAATTTCCTTAGTAAACCACCTTGGCTGCAGTTTCCTAGGTTTAGTTTTGCTGGAAACAGGTAAGAAGTCCTCTTTCACTTGAAACAATGTGCTTTTTCCATGTCTTTTCAACAGTTTCAACTCCATCCAGTTTACAGTTTCTAATTTCAGTCTCATACCATTAAAGTTAGCCTTCCTCATATTGCATATTTTTGTTTTGGACTTTGCTCTTCGGACACTAAAATTAACCTCAAATTTAATCATGTTGTGATCACTACTGTCCAATGGTTATAAAATCTCTAATTTCCCAATCCTATCCTGGTTATTAGACAAAACAAGATCAAGAAGGGCTTTTCCCCTGGTAGGGGTATTAACAAAGTGAGTAAAAAAACAATCCTGTACTAATTCCACCATCTCAAGTTCATTTACAGAAGAGCCAGAGACTGTGTCCCACTTTATCCCAGGTAAATTAAAATCACTCATAACCACCACATCATTTTTATTACTCATAATCTTGATATCGTCATATAACATTCTGCTTTCCTCAGTAGCTACATTAGGTGCTCTATAACAAACCCCGACAATTAGGCCATTTGAGTTTTTAGCATCTACTTTTACCAATCCAGCTTCTGTACTTTTATTTTTGTCAGTGAGCTCCCTTGCCTGCAAGTTTTCTTTTACTTATACTGCAACACCACCTCCCTTCTTGCCTATCCGGTCTCTATGGAACAACGCATTCTTCACCATCATTGTCACTCATCCATGTTTCTGTTATTCCTATAATGTCATTAGAGTCTGATGAAATTAAAGTCTCTAAAACATGAATTTTGCTTTTAATACCCGTAGCATTTAAATACAGACCACAAAGGGTAGGTCTTTTACAGTGCCCACTTTTAATATTATTTGGGGCTTTCTGTCTCCCCCCACCTATGTTCCTAACTAACCTCCCTGCCCCCCCAGTCCCTAGTTTAAACATTCCTCAACTACTCTACACATATGCCTCCCCAATACACTTGTTCCCCTCTGGTTCAGATGCAACCCATCTGGCTTGAACAGGTCCCACCTGTTCCAGAAGCTCTTCCAGTGCCCCATAAACCTGAACCCCTCTTTCCTACACCACCCTTTTAGCCACACATTTAATCCCCTTATCTCAGCTAACTTAGCCTTGGCTTGCACGTGCATGTAACATGATTCGGAAGGTACCCTACCTAGGCACCAGGCAGGCAAGACACCATACAGGACCCTCTATCACAGGTGCATACATAACTATATACCTCGAATAATTGAATCCCCCACTACCACAACCTCCCTCTTCCTCAGTGCCCAAGGACCCTCCTGCCTCTCCAGTCTCTTCCTGCTCTAAAACTGGAAGCACCTGAAAGCGGTTAGACACCGTCACTTCACTTCATATGAATTTCTGCAAGTATTAGAATACTTATAAAGAAAGAATTGTTAAAAATAAATCAATTTCCCACAAACACGTCTATTCATGAGTGATTCAAACAGCAAGGATGAAATTGATTAGGAATGGCTTGAAGAGAGCAAGTGGAGCTCATGCAAAAGCAGCAGTAGTCAATTTTAAATTAATGTTAAACATTTACTAAATAAAAAAAGAGCGGTCATTAAAATCGCACAGCTTGCTAAGTTTTGTTTCCTATAACAAAATAAATATTGTAGCGAAATATAAACCACATGCTTGAGAAATTTTATAACCAAGATTTGTAAATTCTGAAACTCTATTGCTTATGAGTGTAGGCAAGTCAGAATTTCAAGTTAGTTTCATTGTACGTCATGCACATTATACTGCTTTCATAGAAACTTAAACTGCCATCAAATTAAGATGGGTTACATAGAGGGATACAACAGTGCTCGCAAAATTTTCTCTCGTCTCTGAAAATATTAGTTTCATATTCGTTCTTAAAAAATCAGATGTTACTACCATATATAAATACATAGTCTTCTGACAAAAGGTGACCATACTGCCATCCAAATTTTCAGTGTACTGCATCTCATGTAACTCTTCCTGTAGGTGCGATGTGTGGTGGCCATGATGCATATGCTTATGCATTGTGAGCATCAAGTATAAATCAGCCCTAATGTGCTGTAAGCTGTTAAGTGCCGGAAGCTTTGTTCCATGATGTTGGGCTTGTGACATGATCGACGACTTCTTGGCTCCACTCGGAGCTCCAACTAAACTTCTTTCAATCTGCTGTCATTATTTTTTGGATCTTCTGCATAAAATGACCAACTACACTGAAACCAACAGGTGCTTTTGCTGGCATACTTTGTCATGCTTTTGAATTAGTCCAAGTTTGAATTATGATTTGGTGACTCGTATAAGAGCCCTCTTTGTTGCCCGGCAACTCACTTTTTGGTTTGCCCCTGGTACTGTCGCTAATCCTCTGCTTGATTTTCTGTGTAATGACTTTCTAGCATTGCTTTCCGACTATGATTAAACCCAGCCCTTGGCTTTGATACTTTGAAAGAGCGATTGTGATAGAGTGTATGTAGGGAGTGACTGCCTATTCTTTTGGTCTGTCTATTTCTGTTTATTCTAAGTGTTAGCTAGGCAGATAAGGGGAAGTGATTGTACTTTTGTTTTCGTTCAGGAAAGGTAGGTTGAATTTATGGCATTAGCTTGTTTCATTTGTTGTTTTGGCGTGGGTCACTCCTGAGTCCTGTAAATACACTGTGGTGCCAGTAATCTTTGTAAATACACTTCCAGGTTTGCTATACTATTGACCCATGTGTCCTATTTTGTGCACACACATGCACATACCTATTCTGTTACAACCCAAACCGCTAGATGGGGGGATCGTAACAGCACCAATATGGCAATGACGGCCTTTGCTTGATGTGAATGATACGGTGTGATGTAACTTGAAAACCTACTATAGGTATGCAGGTGCTGAAATGTAGAGGATTTGAATGCTGGTCTGACATCCTCTAGGCTGGACTGCTTGGTGCCATTATGAAATATGAGCCATCTCTGACACCAGGAGGCACCAACACACCTAGATCTCTGGCCACACACATTCAGTCTTGTTAACATGCAATTTGACTTTGGTTCATCTGATTTTGCAGGAGGTCACACCTAATAAATATGACCAGAATATATATTTTTCCTTTTCTTTAAATGTAAGTTGTCATGGAATTTTACACCCAGAGACTATATCAAATGTGTTTGAATCTGAAAACCTTTGCAGACTGAAATAGAAAAATAAATAAATAAAAATAACACGTGCACATTCCATTTTTCTCAATGTTACTTCAAAAGAGGGTAGTCTTAGAGAAACATACAAACGGACCTGCGAGTATTTCTCCTTGTTGCAATTTTGAGATTTGATTAACCTAGCTGTAGGATTATAAGAGCTGCAGTTACCTGGGCCTCACCATACGGAGCTGGAAAGCAGTCACAGTTTGTCTAATTCGCTTTTTGTTCATCTGAAATACAAGAATTACAACCTACCTCCAAGAAACGTGCGAGTCATTGCGATCGACTGATTCTCTAAGTAGAATCTGCATCAGTGGTAAAGCCTATTATTTTAAACATGTTAACTAAAGGTTGCGTCAGTTGGTAAACTGTGATATTTGTTACACTAGCTACAGGTCAGACGTACATATATTTAGCACTATTTAATACCGTCACTACTCCACTGTTATTTTTGTCAGTTACCGTTAGGTCTTGCTTTAGAAAACCAATTTTGATGAACTTCCATGACAAACACATGGGACCAATTACGCATAAGGTTGTAGATCCATCATCCTGGAACTTAATTTAGCACGTAGATAATCTATGACAACAATTACATTTTAACATTGTGCTAGTCTAATAACCACGAAATTATTCTCATTTTTAATAGTTTTAATTAACAGCAACCTCTCGTTTTGTTTTTCGAGAAGTAACAATCTGGTTAATATCGATTTAATGTTTATTTAAAAACATTATATGTTATGCTACCTTAAGATGAGACTCACATTCAAAAAAAGAAACATATATAGGGACTAAGCGTAAACAAACTGATAGGAATACGTTTCAATCGGTAGCAAATAAAACGTCTTACGTCCACAACATTTAGGGAGATAGTTTGACTGATTTCGAAACGTGCAATCGACGTGTAACTTGTGTTTTATAGAACTTAGATTTCTGAAAAGACTTGCGCTGCTCATCTAACGCAGCCGTTTTGTGATCGCGAAACGATACGTTCAGCTAAGCAACATGAACCGAATCCGCGATAATGCGACTCAGCCAGCAGCCGCGGCTTGTGGCGAAGCGACGGGTGCGGCTCGCGGAGACCCAGCAAAATAACAGGCGACCCCACGTGGGACACAAGCAGCATGGACAAGGACGAATGTTCATTTACCTGTCTCGCCAATCGGCGACGACTACAACACGTCTTCTGAATGCGGATTGGCTGAAGGAGAAATACGCAAGATTTCCTTGGAAAAAGTAATCGATTAACCCCTAATTCACTCTCGAATTGGGTTTGATTGTGGAGAATGGCTTGTGTTATGATGTACGGGAACACTCTTTTGCGTTTTAAGTATGGTTGTTTAGGTTCTGTTTGTGGTTTGCTATTACAATCTATCAATCCATATAATGATATCATATGCTCCGTGGATAAAACTTCATAGGTCAACAAATATAAAACTGGATTAAGTATCTTAAAGTTTTATTAAACGAACTGCTTATGTAGGTGTATGAAAGTGGTTAATTGGATGTGGAGATTAGCCGGTCCGAGGCAAAATTACACATTTTTATGGCCAACAGAATTTTTCATGGGTGAATTAATAAAATAAAGTGCTTTTTAAAAATCTGAAATTCTATTGCCTCCATTAAGCCTTTGCGATTCTTGTTTGCTTCCCGCGGGACCGTTGTAAAATATCACTTAAATGCATCACATCTGTACTTATAGATGGAATTAAAATCGTAAAAAAATCACCATTCTCTGATTTTCGGTGGGTTTTGTATCAGTTATGTACATATGTACATGAAAATCGAATAGCGAACAAAATGGATTTAGGTGTTTAATTTTTAATTACTGAGCTATTAAACTATTAATCTGTGCTCTTAGAGCGGAGCACTGAGGCAGCCGTGTGAAAGGGAGTAGAGGGGCACGTGGGCCTGTCATCGGGGCGCAGTAACAAGCGTGGTGTTGCAATATCACATTTTCCTGCTTTACTATAAAACGTACTGTATGGTGTGATTTATTTACCCCTCCATCGGTCTTCGGAGACGCCGGGCGCGCTGGTTTGCATTAATAACGGGAGCAGTAAAGCGACGTACAGTAGCAGTTGTACTTTAACGAATGCACTGTTCTCCGGCGCTCCGATCGCGCTCACGCGCGCATAGTGACGGCATTCGGCGCGCGTCCCCCGACATTTCCTTTCGTTTCTGCAGCTACTGTTTGAAAGCCCTTAAATGGTCCTCCGTGCCATAACTGGGACGACGGCGCTATCTAGTGAGGAATGTTCAATATAGCATAAATCCGTAGGATCTTGTATATTTGAATGTGTACATTTATATTTTTATCACCTGGGTTTGCCTTATCTTGCTCGTGGTCAGCAGGGTGTATAACATGATTCATTTATATAATGCTGAAGAGGTTGTCTAATATTTATATAAGCCCCAGGACAAATATGAAAGTGAGCAGCTGGTGGGATTTGAGGAGGGTTTTGTCAGTGTCCGCCACAGTGAGGAGATAGGATTTTAGTTTCGTGAAGAACATTAAACAGCTGCAATGTCTAGCATTCCCAGTGATTAAATCTGAATTTTGGTGTAGGTTCATAGCCAATCTCATTGATTTACTCAATGGACCAGAATTCAGCTGAATTCAAGTACATTAACATGAGTTCCCTCTGGCCCATGGTGAAGCTATAGCCTCTCTCGGTCAGAATCTTCATGAGGTAGTCAATCAGGTCATGACCAGCCAGGTCCAGACGTAGTATGGTGTGTGGCAGGGCATAACCCTTGTAGATCGACACCTGATGGGTAGTATCATAGCAGGAGTCCATCACCATGTCTGTGGTATGACCAGGGGCATCCAGGGACATCATGACCTGTATACCCACATACATGGCCCATGGAGCCTGGTGTTGATGGTAATTTTGTGGTGTAGGGATGATGAAAGATATGGAGAGGCTCTGAGGCCCAGTGCTACATGTTTGAAGCTTCCAGCATGAGATTTTGAGTGGAGAGTTAGCTGTAAATGCAGCTAATCAATAGCCATAGACAACTGAAGAAGCCTTGAATTCCATTAACTCATCAAGACACTGAGGAGTTTAGTGCCTTGCCCAGCAGCCCAATTGTGAATTTTAACCAGTGACCTTCCAATCATGGACATAGAATCTTTACACACTGGACTACACAGTGCCCCCACAAGTAGCCAGATCTTCACCATCTCATCCCAGTTGGTGAGGACGCCGTGCTTTATAGGGTATTTCTGTGTCAAGGCAACCTTCTTCTGAGCCTCATCACCAGCATAGCTGTACTTCTATCCCATTCTTACCATCACCCCCCCTGAAATGAAGACCAGGAATGCTGGTCAGTTTAGGTTGCAAACAGAACGGTAAAAGGAGCTTATTGGGTTGGGGTGGGAGGGGGGCAGTGCTAAGAGATATCAACGGCCATCCTACAGTAGACGGGGATGTCATCATCTGCAAAACCAGCCCTGCATATCCCATAATATCCCCCAACCAATTTCTCTTCTTGCCTGGAGCACCACATCAGCTAGGGCCATTATTGCATCTCGGATTAACAGGCGAACGGCTGAACACCATGAGGTTTTATCACAGGACTACGAAACTACTTCCAAATGCACATCAACAGTTTTGAAATGGGTACCTTTTTCATCCATCATATTCACCACCTGCGTTTGATAGGGAAATTGCAGCTGGATCCATCCAGAGAGGATTATGAAAAGGGTAGACTGGTATGGTTTTTGTTTTGTTGCATGACCTACAGCTTTTAATATAAGTGCCCATGCTAATTTAAGGCCTCCTGGAATCCCCTTAATAAAACAGCAGACTTGTTCGTGTGCAATGTCATCAGCTTTTGGTATTTGAATTATTCATTATGTCAACTTCACCTGGCCTGCCTAGCTGGTCAACTAAGAGAGACAAAATGGTAGGTTTCATAAAATCAAATGTTTTACTACAGGTGATCCCCTCGCCTATTGCAAAGTTTTATATTGGCGTTTCACTCAGTGAAGGTGTTGAAGATGCAGAGAGAAACAGCTTGGTTTTACATTAATCACATCATACATAACATTGGCAGTGACTGTGATTCCTGCACATTTGGATCACCGTCCCAAAACCACCTAATTCATATAATTCACAGACTGTTATTAACAAATAATCACAAGAAATTTATAGTGTACTTTTCTATAGCAAATTGCACCATTTATAATTAAGTAATAATAAAAGCAAACTAGTGCCAGATCTTAAAAAACACGCTCCTGTACCTGCAGGCGTCTGCACAGATTTCCAGCTGCATGTCGGGACTGTCTGCACACGCCCAAAGGCGCCACCACTTTACCTGCTCAGTCAGCAGCTCCCCCTGAATTCACACTGAAGGACCAGAGATACAAGCTGCCCTGTGGTGTACTGTCATCCCAGGGCTGGAAGCATTGGTGAATCTTTCCTTCCCATGCTCCCAGTATCACACCTTCTCCCAAATAAGGGCACATTTCAAGTCCAAGTTTACATGGCATATCATGAGGCCAGGCAGTCTCTATGAGGTGGAGCAGACTGGTTCAGTGTATTTTGGGTAGTTCAGCATCTGGAAATAACACCTTCTATGTTAAACAGGTTCATGTGAATCTGTATCACCCTACACTTTCATTAATCAGGCGCATTTTTATATTATTATAATGTGGGGGCAACAGCCTAAGCAGGGATGCCCAGACCACCTTTTCATCATACACCTCCTCCAGCTCCAGTGGGGGAATACCAAGGCGATCCCAGGCCAGGCCTTTATACACTCGCACTGGGGAAGAAACGGGGAGGTCACACATTGGATTGTCGATTGGAAACGTGGTGGGTATTTATGAGGGGAATGAAGACGCATGAGGATCAGGTAAGGACAACAACAAGGTAAATAAGGAATACAATTCGACACACTGCAATTTTACACGAAGCTACCAAACACGGGGCTATTTACAATCCGGAGTAAAGCATGCCAGCACATAAAAAATTAAGTGATGCAACCACACTCTAGAGCAGGGGGCAGTTTGCTGGTTTCACACAGCCTCCCTTAGAGGGTCAACCATTTCAGAAAGACTCACCTCTAGTTCAGGCTAAAGTCCTGGAAGCTCTGGGGAGGCATGGTTGCAGAGGCCTGTCTGACTTGGGCGATATGGTACTAACCTGTTTCTGTGCACCACGGCAGCCAAGTTCCCTGGGCCTGTACGAACCCGGTACACCACATTGGACAGTTTCCCAAGCATCACGCTAGTGCAGTTTGTATACCTCTGGTATATAGACCCACCATTAGTGTATTTGCATTTTTACTTTTATATCACAGAATGCAAATGAGAGGTAAATAGAATACAAACATTCCACTAATCTGTGCCAGCAAGCTCAACTGCCAGCACCCTCCAGTCAGGTAATACTTCCTTCTTACCACTGGCTTGTTCTTTCTTTTAATAATAATAATAATAATAATAATAATAATAATAATTTATTAACTGATGTATTCTACTTTCTTTGTACTCCATTAATAGTTATTAATAGTTTGCAATTAAGTTCCCATGGTAATATTTCTGATTTTTTCAAAAAGGTATGAAATTAGGTTACCAAATACTTCAAAAAATGGATTGTGACATAAATTCAAGATGCCTCAATGATTATAATAGAATTGAATCGACTTGGGGTTGATTGATTTCTTCAGTGAAACATCAGGTTATTTTAGTTGAATGCTGAGGCAGGTACCGTAAGCATAAGCAGTTTATTAAGGCAGAATGAAGATGTTGCAGAAAGATGTTTCACACGGCCGGTTCAGTGTCTGTCTGTGTCTGTCTCTGCCCCCCCTGAGGGAAGCAGGCCCTTTATCTATGGTCTTCATACAGACTCCTGGAGCCAGAGGGTGAGGCGGCCTTGGTGAGAGTAAGTTGTATGAGACAGGCAAAGAACATGATGGGCAGGTAGCAAAGACAGAAAGAAATATAAAAATAAGAAATATGAAGGCTATAAATGAGTGAACTAAATGAACATAATTAAATAACTACAAATTAACTAGGGAAATCCCCCCTATGATTCTATAGAAAACAAAAAACATTGAATCATCATGAGTAGTTAATTACAACAAGTAAATGACAGATCAGGATATAACTGTAAAAATTCTGCATAAAGCCTTGGATCTACACTAGCTTCTAAAAATCAAGTGAGCGAGCTGGCAAAAAGGTAGCAAAATAAAATAATAAAAATTAAAACCATATCCATTAATCAATCACAATTAATCAATCATAATCATCAGTTTTGGTAATCCGTGTTTCCATAAACAGATTTGCACAGACTACCAGGAAAGAAAATGAGAAGCTTGACAATCCACAATATGTGTGTGTGTGTGTGTGTGTGTGTGAGAGAGTTTGTCTGTTGACAGTCAGTAGTGTTGTTGTTGATCTTCTGACTGGTTGAAGTCTGTGACTTTGTTGCCCAGCAGCATAGACTACTAAGGGAGAGGTTACTAGCACATCACCTTAGCGCGTTAGATCTCATAGTCTACTCTTTTGCAGTGGTTAGCATGAATCCATTTCTTTTACCAAACACTTTAACTGTTGCGTTTTTTGTTAAAAGTACCTGATATGGGCCCTCCCACTCACCCCCAACTGGTTCTTTCTGGAGTTTCTTGATCAGTACCCACTCACCAGGTACCAGAGTGTGACCTGAGTCGACAGGACCTTCCCACGCGTCGGAAACCAGGTGGAAGGCAGACTGAACGGCATTGGTGAGCTTAATGCAATAATCAACCGGGCTATAACTAGCAAGGTGAACGTTTGCTCTTTTCAGATCAATGCTGTCAGGAAGATGCATCGGACGCCCTGTGATGATCTCAAATGGGCTCAAACCAGTGTTTTTGTTGATCGTCGCTCTAATGCTGCAGAGAACCATTGGCAGTGCCTGCGGCCATGGCTCTCCTTCTTGATGAGATTTGGACAGCCTGCTTTTGATGACTCTGTTCATCCTCTCCACTTGTCCCGATGACTGTGGGTGATGAGGGCAGTGGAATGACCATTCAATGCCCATGAGTCGGATGATCTCTTGACAGACTGCTCCAGTGAAACGTGTTCATTGGTCTGAGTCAATCAGGCATGGTAGACCTCAGCGTGGAATGTAGTCTTTGACCAGTGTCTTTGCAGTATGAGTGGCTGTGGCTTTTCGGCAGGGAACTGCTTCCACCCACCTTGAGCATTTGTCCACAATGACAAGCTCTCAGCAGAGTGATGTAGTCCACTTGGAGATGGATAAAGGGGCCAGGTGGAGCAGGCGCCTCTAGAGTTGGTGTTGGTATTCCTGGACCTACATTATTCTTCTGACAGGTCAGTCACTGTCTCACCACCTGCTGTGCTTGTGATCGGATCTGCGGGTTCCACCAGTGTTGACTGAATTGAAGCACCATTTTCTGTAAACCAAGGTGATCTACTGAATAAACTTGGTGAGCTACAGTACATAGGGAAGTAGTGATGACAGGGCCACTGTTCTGAGTCTGTCTCATATCTCCATACACCATCTTTGTTAAGTTTCGCACCTCTTTCCATCCATGACCATTTTTTGTCAGCAGGTCTGTTGCTCTGCATATCCTTGATGTCATCAAGACGTTTGGTTACTGTACTTAGCTGTTTACATTTCACATCAAAGTCTGTGTCACTTTTCGTGTCACCAACTCTCGTAGCTCTTTTAGCAGCTTCCGTCTGCAAGCGCATTTCCTTGACTTTCCACTGTGTCGGTTTTGTTGTGAGCTTTGCATTTCAGGACCACCAGCTCAGCAGGAAGTTGGATAGTATCCAGTAATTCTTCAACTAATTGTCCATTTTTCACTGGTGCCCCAGCTGCCGTTAGGAAACCACGTTGTCTCCACAGGAGTCCAAAGTCACAGACAACTCCAAATGCGTATCTGGAATCTGTGTACACAATGGCTGACTGATTTTCTGCAGTTTTGCATGCTTCAATTAGTGCTTTTAATTCAGCTTGTAGTTGAGGTGTTGAATGGCTTGATGGTAAAAACAATTTTTTAGTCTTGTAGTCTGAGCAGACAGACTCCTGTGTCGTCTGCTAGACAGTAACAAGGAGAACAGCTGTGGTGCTGGAGGGCTGTGGTCCTTGATGATGCTGTCTGCTTTACGGAGGCGCCGCTGGAGATAATGTCCTGAATAGCGGGGAGACTCGTGCCTGTAATGCACTCTGCTGCCTTCACCACCCTCTGTAGTGATTTCTG
>JAODUD010000045.1:8251070-8263592 GCA_026784285.1 Stomatorhinus walkeri
TGTCAGGACAGCTTGCATATGCCCCTCAGAAGCTCCCAGAGGCACCACAGGTACTCCAAATAGTAATATATACTCCAAATAGTAATATATACTCCATATAGTAATATATACTCCATATAGTAATATATGTCTCCCTGCTGGTCTTTGCCCATTCTACATATGAACAAAACCTGTTTCATACATATTTTTCCAGACCACTGTTCATCAGAATGAGGCACCACCATCTCCTGATCTTTAGCATGTCAAACTGAATATAAAAACCATGCAGTCAAAATGTTTGAAAGGACACTTTTCATTGTATAGAAGACTATGCAACATTCCACTGAATCTTATTAATGAAATACAGCAGTACTGTGGAATGCCCCCCCCCAAGGCCATGTAAAGTGCATACTGATATAAAGGAAGGGGGCAATAACTTTAATACTTTCAATATATATCAGATATATTTCAGAATATATATCAACATATATTATCTCCAACCATTTAAGGTGGTTTATCTTACCACCAACACGAACATGACACAGTCCAGAAACCCAATCTGTTGAGGAACATTGTGCAAAAAACAATGTTAAAATTCCAATATGAATGCAACAATAGAAAATGTTGAAATCCACTTTACCATATTTTATAGTATTTTCCAGTGTCCTGGGCTAATTTGGTTTGCCAGCTTGGTGCAATTAAAAAGTTGGAATTGTCAGGGGCATTTTAGCGACGATTTTTCCTGTAATTGTGGTTAAAACATTAAGTGGGAATTAATATATACATTGAGCACCTTTTGGCACATGCACATGCACACACACACACAGTCTTCCACATTGACTTAATACCTGTAGTATACTACGCTTTCTGATACAGTGTCTATCCAATTATTCACTTTTTACGCACAGCATGAACCGATATTTATGGTCTTTTGAATGAGGAAGATTAATTGAATAGCGTTCGGCAAAACAGTTGGTGATTTGATTCAGGCTACCTTACACTTACTGTATATATATGTATGTGTAAGTGATATGACAACACTATTCAACAGAACACAGCAATCTGCACATGATAGTGAATTGAACTATTAACTGAAAGCAGTAACAACCTAAACACAAATTGTGTTTTGTATCAGCAAAACAATAGCAAACAAAAATTATTCCCACACTTCTAAACATAATGAACAAAAACCGTTCTACTTCTAAACATAATGAACAAAAACCGTTCTACTTCTAAACATAGCAAACTTTGTGAAGAACTATGAATACTTGATACTTTGTTGATGCCTGTGGGGAATTCTCTTCTTGCTTCCCCCAACTTTCTTGCTGCAGGTGAGAAAAGGCTGGTTGTGATGGACAGCCACCCATAGTATTGCTATGCATTGAATGTGAATAGAATAGAACAGAATAGAAGCTTTATTGTCAATGTATTAAATACACAACAAAACTAGGGAACCAAGGCACCAAGCAGGAGAGCTAGGAGCCGCTGCACAATTGTGCGCTGCCAGCTTGAAAGTTTTGAAAGAATTCTTCACAATATTGTTTTGGGGTGCACCAGCGGACTTCCAGTCTGTCGGTGGATGTGCTTTACAGTGGATTCAGAGTGATGTCATTCTCAATCACACAGCATACTTCCTGTCTGTCAGTGGAGGTACCTCACAGTGGATCCAGAGTAACATCATTTCTGGTCACACAGTGGACTTCCTATGCGTTACAGTGGATGTGCAGTCAGGCTCTATTGGTTGGACCTGCCAGTAGCCCCTTTGGAAGTCTAAGAAGATAAACCATGTTAACCTGGCAATGTCATCCAGTGCATCGTCAATCCATGGCAGGTGGTATGAGGCACAGACAAAGGAATTCCACACAAAAGTGCCATGACCAATCCTTCTTCCAGACCAGGACTATCAGCGCACGGCCCATGGACTGTCCAAAGTTTCGCTGAAACCCGATGCCGCCATATCACAATTGCTCCGCCGCTTGACACTCCTTGAGTGCACACAGCTGGATAGGCTGGGCATCTCAAGTATCAAAAAGGTGCTAGATGAGCGTAGTGGAGTGGCACTTGTCATCCAGAGCAGCAAAGATGTCCAAATGCCCATCCAACAAAGTCCTCAACCAGAATCACTGCTCAGCAGTCAACTCCATGCTGCTCTGCTGCTGTATTCCTGTTGCCTCCTACCATGGTGCGGCCAGCTGGTTTATGTTGGGGAGGGGACTCAGGCGAATGAGGGTGATGGTAGACCCCCTATCCACCAGGGATTAGCAGTGGGTTCTCTACATATCGCAGTCCACATGCACTCCACGATTGTGACACTGCCGGCCAGATTGATGACGAAGGGGTGACGGCTTGTTTGGGATCGGTGCAGGCTACGACTCCCTCATGGCAAGGGACGGGGCTGGGCAATCTCGAGCAAAATGCCCGACCTCCCCAGAGTGGTAGCAAGAGGCATCATATCGTGGGTCATGCCTCCACTGTGGTTCACTGTCTCACTGCAGGTCTTTCCTCAATGCTGGAGCTCAGCCTTAGCTACGCCCCTGCACCACAGGACAGGCAAAAACAGTTTTTTACGCTTACATATTTTCCCCATATCTTCAAAGGGCTTCCTGCAGATTCTCTGGTATCCCCCCACAGCCCAAAAACATGCTAAGGTGAATTATCCATCGGTAATAGTGTGTATGGTGTTTGTGTGTGAATGGTGTGCTGATGGTGTGGTGACATTGATAAAAATGTTGATTTTTTTCCCCCCCGTAATGTGAATGCATCAATCACACATTAGGGTGATTTGGAGTCCATCTGGTGGACATCTTCAGACTGCAGTAGGCAAGGGGGGGAAGGAGCCTCTCACAGGCAGACCCACTTTAATATTCACTCTTACGGTTACATGTCAGGGAAAAAGCACAGCATCTGGTAAGGGACTCCCAGGTCTGATGCCTAGACCTCACCTGTAGGTGAAGCACAGTCTGACTGCATCCGTCCTCAAGGTAGCCTATACTTTCAATGGTTTTCACTACACCTGTTGTGAAACACCTGTATATGGTCAGCGAACAGCACATGATGTATGTCCATTTTTAACATGGAAACACAGGGGTCATAATCATATTACTATATATAGTACTATAATTCCTCAAAATCGCACACACGATTCCTGCTAGTGGTGAAAATGCTTGCACACATTAACAGTGCACAGAACACATGCTCCAAAAAAGTGTGCACCACTGAAACGTAACTTTATATTTCCTTTGCTCAGTGCTTTTAATAAAAGTGCCTGATAAGTTATAAATTTCCTTATACAGTATATACACATACACACATATATAATATATATGTATGTATGTATTTAGTTTATAATGTACAATGTACAACAAACAAGCACTGAAACAGTTATTTTGCACATGCAAATCTCTCATTATACAAGGACAACTTAAGTAACCACCTACTAACAAATACACAGTTCATCTACAAAAATAAGTCATTTACATTTAGATGTTTTCTTTGCTGAAAATTTAGATAACAAAAAATACCAAAATAATTACTATGTCTTTCATTACCTCTGTAACATCAAACTCCAAAATTCAGCAACAAATCAACATGTTATTTTACTATTCTTTCTGTTTTTTGGTTTAAACACAAACAAGGAATCTGCAAACGAGCATCTGATATAAGTTACTGTGTCAACTGTTCAAACTGCTTTGAAGCACATTATTAATGCATATAGTATTGGTGACTTTGATTTAATGTCATTCTCTGCCAGTATCAAACTTCCTACATGCATACATATATAAAATGTTTACATCACTCAACATTTTACAGGATTTTGTAACTGTTTTCACTGAAATCCACTAAAACCATCTAATAATAAGCCACCTAGCTTATGACATACGCTACATCCTTTTCCATAAATGATAATGAATGGCGTAAACATATATTATAGATCTGCTTCTATGCCACATGCCCTAGAATCACAGTAAAGGTGCATTGTGGTCCACAATGGGAGTAAATTCAAGCAAAGAACAATAGCTTTGTCAGAGTGCCCTCCAGTGGTTAACCATAAATACTGCAATTTGCAGAAACATAAATTATTTTTGCCAGAAGATTCTCACTGTTAGTCACAAGAAGTCAGCCTGCTCCTAGGAAAAACAAATTTCTCCCATTAGTGGATCTTTCCCCAGAACACATGATGTAAGTCAAGAGTGTTTGTCTTTAAGTTGATTAAACAAAAATAAAAGTATCAGTATTTCATCTTTTTAAACTGCACCATAATTAAAACTAAATAAAACAAACTTTAAAATTAATTTGATTTCTAAAGGCAGCCATCTTGCAGTATTCCTGCCCACCCAGTAAAATGTTGTGTACTGCGCAACATGCCTGAAAATTGCAGACACAATATATGACCCTAGTATAAACTGGGGTTTCCATACAGTAACATATGCCATGTTTAGCCCTGTCTGGTTCAAGCCGGCATGTCTGTGGGTTCAGAATGTAGGGAAATTGAAAAGGGGAGAACATGTCAGAGGGTATAAGCAGAACAGAAGAGCTGATCACAAAACAAACAGCAGAAGGAATGAACAGCTGAAAGTCACAGCAATGCAGATAACAGAAGGGGGGCAATTATACTCTGGTGTGGAGAGAGCAGGCAGGCTGTGCGACATCATCTCGGGTGCTGTGTTACCTACTCTCCCCCTCCGCATTTCAGCTCCGAACCCCAGGCCCTGAAAAAGCCCTTCGCTGCCAAAGCTTCCCTGAAAGTGACGGTCAGGGAGTTGATGGTGATGTCAGTGACTATGACTGTCCCCGGCTCACCCGTAGACGGTGCCCCCTCCTGTCTCTCTGCCCCAGGAGCGGCTCCCCCCATGATGTCACTAGTAGTTGCCTCCTTTGGCTCCACTGTAGGGGTCATACAGCTCTCCTGTGTGCCAGAAACAGCACTGCTCTGCGTTTCCTCGGGGGGTGTATAACTCTCGGGTTGACTGTCGGGTGTCAACACTGTGGGGTCAGACAAAGGGGACCCACTGAAAGCTGCCACGCCAGGCCCCATCACCAAAACGCAGCCGCTGGTCCTAGGAGGGTCAGCAGCAGCCCTCAACTCGGTCCCCAGGTCCCCATCCTCTGCCAGCCCATCAGTTGGGGTCCTGGCCCCTTGTTCCTGCACAGAGGCATCTGGGTTATTGGCCTCCTGGTCTTTTGTGGCTCCTGCCGTAACAGCCCCTGACCCAGAGGAGTCGCTAGGGGACCCATGAGTGGTGGCCTCCTCCTTTAGCTCTGAAACAGGAGTGGGACCCCCTGGCTGGTCATGGACGACCCCCTGGCCCGTCAGTTCCTCCTGGACTAGCCTACTAAGGGGACTCTGTTCCTCTTTCCCTGGGTCTGGAAGGTCGGACTCTGGAAGGGAAAGGGACATGATCAGAGCATCAGCTGTCTCCCAGCCAACTGGCAAATGCTATGCCGGATCTGCACATACTTACTGCTTATAGGCACACTGTCTGCCACCTTCTCGCCATCCACAACTGTCTCTTTCTTCTCATCCTCAGCTCGCCAGTCCCGGTTTGGAAAGTCCCGTACGGCCGCCCGGGCAGGCCGCTCAGTGGACGAGCTCTGAGACAGGCGCCTCCTTTTCTTCTGCCGGCTGCTGCCCCCCCTGGCGGCACGGTCCCGTCCCCTGGCTTCTAGCTCAGCCCCCAGCGATCGCGAGAGAGACAGCCGCAGGCGGGGCGGGGGCTTCACTGGGGCTCTGTGAGCACTCCGCAGGTCCATGGAATAGATGTTCTGCAGGAGAGGGAAAAGCAGACGGTCCACGACGGCCGACAGACACTAGCAGACCCCAGCTAGGGAGAGGCGGGGGTGTGGCTACTGCCAGACCACCGTTTCCTGATGGACCAGGCAAGGTGACCATCTGAGCCCCACAGAAAAGCCTGCACTGTACCTGCACAAGGAGCTTTCTGGGTCTCAGTCCTCGTTTCCGATAAGCCAGTGCCCTGTCCTTCTCCTCCCTGGCATAGAGGGAGAGCAAATCAGTACACAGCCTCGAGGGCGTGTGTGTGAAAATGACCGTAAATCAGAGCCCTTGCAGTGACCTACTTTTCCTCGTAAGCCAGAACCAGATGTGGGTCAAGAATGTGGTCTTCGGGCTCCCAGGTGCTGTACCTGTAAGGTTAGACAGGGGCATGTGTGAGAACGTCCCGCTCATTGCTTACTAACACCTGGAGGGTTTAATTACAGAGATGTAACGTTCTACTACTTACTTCGAGGGCCAACCCTGCCATTTCAGCAAGTACTCCACATTCCCCTGAAACAGAAAGAGACCAGTGGGAATGTGTTAGAGCTTTTTTTTTTTTTTTTTTTTTACAGCTTACATTTATTCATACAACACAGGCTCTTATCCAGGGCATAGTGAAATAATACAAAAATAATGTTTTGAGATAAAAATATGCATCAAGTTGGACAGTAGTCACATAGAGCAGCATGTTGCATTATAGCACTTTCAGGTGCTGCTTAGTAATAAGTGTATCGTCTCTGATCCGAGAACTTCTCTAAATTCCAGAGGATCTGGAAGAGCTATATTTCTTACAAACAAGGGTACAGATTTAGCGTTGATAAGCTGGCTGCCCCAGGAGTATTCTACCTACATTTCTTAAGTTATTTATCTGAAGCTTTTATCCACAGCCAGCTACTACCACACCTGCATGTGTTCAATTCAGTTTCACAGCAGCTCCTCCTCCGGAGCTATAACCGGCAACTAATTGTCTATAGTTCAACCATTAGGCCACCTGTGACCTAGATAGCCACTTCCTACTATTATAAACAAGGCAATCAGAGGTTCGGGAGGACAGTCATTTTGTAGTAAATGTATCATGTGATCAGTGTATTGATTTCAAGGTTAGTGTTAAGGTTTTTTGAACTGCACAAGGGAGGAAACTTGATCGTTAAGCCCAAAAGAAAACCTAAAGAAGAGGGGAACTCAAATGACGAACCACGGTCAGCATCCGGATTGAAAAATAATTTAATCCGAACCGCGCCATCGATTAATCCCCACCCGATCAAATATGCGTCGGCCGGCTAAATCTAGCCAGGGCCTGCCTGGGGCAGTGGACCGTGGCTTTATGCCGTTGATGGAACAACAAACATCTAAAAAACAGCTGAGTACCCGTTACAGAATGCATGCATGCTGTCAATTTTTCTAAGATATATCTAGCATACGACCTCAAAACGGAAACCACTATGGCGACCCTGCCGGGTGGGCGTTACAAATGCTCTCAGATGGACTGGCTTTAGATCTAGAGCCCGTGTCTGACAATTATGAGTTCCTACATACTCTCGGTAGCGACTGATGACCACTAACCCACTAACCCCTGGTGGCCAAGAACATACTGGAAACTTTCCCTGGGATCAGCGAAAACTTCCTCATGTTAGGAGTCCCACAGAAACTAAAATAAAAACGAAGATCTCACCACGTTAATTAAAATTACCTTGTTGCTTTATTACTTACCTTTAATGATTAATATTTCCGACTTCAAAAGCTAATTTTGGAATGAAAATGCTGCTGCTATTATTATTATTTGTTATTATTATTATTGTTGTTGTTATTATTTACTACTACTACTACTACCCAGGGGTGCCCCTAAGAGAAGGTGAGGGATGCTTGGAAAACGTCATCATCACGCGGAGCATCAGGAAAAGGATGATCGCCGTTTCCTAAGCGTTCGCCCATTCCAGGATGCGCTTATATTTTAGGTTGTGGGCCGTCGGTAACTAAATTCTTGGCACAGGGGGAGCCGATAGCCGTTTGCTCGACATCACCCTTGTAGTTATGCAAGCCAGCGATTCGAATGCGCCGTGTGGTACATGAACCATATATCATTGACGTAATGATTCATATTAAGGCTGCGTCCAGCCCTCCTCCTCCTCCACTTAGTCGCTCCGTTTCCTATGAGTACGAATATTAAACTGCGTAGCTCCTGCACATGAGTCATAGTCAGCCGTGCAACCTGCGGAGGAGGCGGAGAAAGCCAGAGCTCCGATTTCACCCACAGCCCCTATGACCGCCCCGATGCTTTCCACGACATGCCTGTGACAATGACACACACCGACCATGCAACTTTAAGTGACACTCCCCTGTTCGTGTTTAAACATGCTCTCATGTCACATCCAAAGTTAGGCAGCGGTTTCTGCGATCGCTAAGTTTGCAACATTGCATTCAAAAAGCTCGACCGACATGGCGTTATTTTCCTACATTACTTAAGACAGCGATACAGAAACTATGCCTAAATGTGCCACACGAGGACGCGTGCTTTCTTAAACACATTAGAATGAAGATGAAGTTAATCCCCTTACGTCTTACCTTCCTAACCCTCTTCTTAGTGATAGACTCCACAGCAAACACCTGATCGCCTATAGATGACAGTTCCATCACTTATCTATCTCAGGTCAGGCGCGCAGCAAGCTTGTCTGGATACTCCCCCGATTTCCTCCACCAAAAAACCGAAAATGCACGGCCGGTTCCCGATCGGGCGTCTGGCTGATGGTACCAGCTTATCCGTACTCTCTGATAACCCCTTCCGAGGTTAAAAAAAAACACGTTTCCTTGAGTTTTATGAGCTGCGACGCAGCGAGCCCGACTGGCTCGTCCCTGTTAGCGAAGCGCGCCCCAAAGCGCTCGAGTTCGCGCACGCAGTGAGTGGCCGTGCAACGCCGCGCTGCTGCGCTCCCAAGTAGCGCATCCTCCTGTGTCCACATACTTTTATATATGTATACATATTGTAAACAATATTTTATATATACATATATATACACACACACTATATGATAATTATGTATTAAAAGAACACTCGGACAATAAGACTTTCATAATGAAACCATACGTATTTCGCTGACCACTTTCAACACGCTGTACAATTCAGTCATTAAATTTTATTATTTTTTGTGGGGAAAACAATAACAAACACCTTTTGTACTCCAAACAGAAGAGGAGGACAGTCTCAGAGAATGGGCTGGACGGATTGTCTTAGCCAAAAATAATAATAATAAAAAATAATATAGCATAAGTAACACGTGCTCAGCCCATTTCAATGCACCATGGTTCGTGGGTAAAGAAATCTCTACTTACGTACTTTTATGCACTACATGCAACCAATAAAGTATGCAGTTAAATATCTACTGGTGTTAAGGCTGTCCCTGATTGTGAATTTTACATCATATATACAGATTCTCCACAACCACTCATTCTGATTAGCATCCACTTTGAGCCACAAAACTATCAGAGAGATCCGGTTTTTCATCAGTCCTCAGGATTATGCTCCTTTTGGTCCTCTGTCCTAAGACTGCCCAGTACTTTCGCATCCTGAGCCGTCACCCACGTCACATTTCATTCATGCCCGTCCAATCTTATGGTTACCTGTGTTGATGTGCAAACTAATAAAACACTTTATATTAGTTGCACATTAGGTCCTGATCCTGTCCTTGGGAAAGAGGATATATTAAGGGGGTTTCCAGTCATACCTCGCCCCTAACACAGAACTGGCGTAACAGCCCCCGGAAATATTCTCTTGTAGTGCTGCTGACTTGCTTAAATAGTAGGTTATTACATTTCCAGCCATCTAGTGCCTGGTATTAATCAATCTCCAGCAAAATACAAAGACTCTTCAGTTGGACACAAGTCTCACAGTACATTAACCTAATTTCCGTCATAAGACCCCAGATTAAAGGGGGGTGTTATCATGATCTAGTGTTTCCCAGATCACACAAACACACCGAGTGTGTTAAAATACCAACATACACAATCACGGCCTCTCTGCGACGGCACTGGGGGGGCGAGTGTGCAGCACCTGGGGGGTGGGGGGCTGAGCGCATCCCACAGGGTATGCTGGGTAAGAGTGGCCCTCACCTCAGAAGCCAAAGAACCGGCAACTGGCCCCACCCACAAACAGCGCGTGCTGGTCAGTCATTAGGAATCAAGCCCAGGCAGGGGTGCGCAATGTGGAGGCAGAAAAACTCCAGCATATCCCTGTACTACACAGGTCTCCCACTTCCATCCTGGAGAACCCCAGCCCTGCACAGCTTGGTTCGTTCCCTGTCCCACCGCACCTGATTCAACTCAAGGAATTGGTGCTAATGAGCAGAGGAGTTGAATCAGGTGTGATAAATGAGGGGGCAACTGAAAAATGTGGAGGGCTGGGGCCCCAAGATGGAAGTTAGAGACCCCCGCTCTACTGCAAAGATCAGTCAAAATTAAATAAGAAAACAAAAAAATGGTACAGGTTGTCACTTCCCTTCAGAAACCTTATTTTTCCCTCAGATCCTCAAAAACAGAAAAAAAAAATACATTTTAAATTGGAATACGTTTCAAAGAAACAAGACACACTGTCAGTCTGCAGAAGTTTGGAGCCTGCGTCCTGGCAAACGGCGCTTCCGTGCCGGTTTCCGTGGAGACATGCCGGAGCTGCAGTGAACGCGCCGGTTACATACAAGGGGAAGGCCTCACATGAACACACGGGTGGGACGCAAGAGATGCGGCTGGGGGGGCTGAAAGGAAATTGGAGATTTTAAAAAAAAAGCAAAGAAGATATACGCATGTGTGGGAGGAAGATTAGCTACACAACTGCAAACAGCATGAAGTCGTAAGAGACGTTGCTGCATTCCCATTTTCAAAAGACCAACAATGGCAGGAGGAAAAAAAAAATGAAATCATATAAATAAATACAATATGCTTTCAAAAACCCAATGATGCTCATATGATCCATGTTCCAGATGCTGGACCCACAACCTCATTCATAGGGTTTCTCTCCAAGTCTTGGGCGGGGTCTGACTGACGTGCATCCGCCGGCCCCTCAGCCCCCCCCCTCCTCCGAGTCCACGTGCTGACTGACCGGTCGCCACGGAGACCCTCAGCTCGTGTCCATCCTCCACGTCTGGCGAGCTTCGACCTCCTCGGGTACGACCAACAAGAGCTCGCAGTTCTTCCCTCGCAGCTGATGTCGTAAGAATTTCCTGTCCGGCCAGGGAGGGGGGGTTTAGGTGGGTATAGGGAGAGAACAGCCAGCCCGGTTTTAGCTCTGATTTGTTTGAGCGAGATATACGTAAAGGCTTAAGATTCAGAGTGTCAAATCCATGCCCCCCCCCCCCCAGCAGCCAGTGCAGAAACAGTTTAACACAGGGGTCTCCAACTCCGGTCCTGGACAGCTACTATCCAGTAGGTTTTTTGTCCCACTTGGCTTCTGATGAGCCACGCCTGCTCCTGGTATTTACCTGAGAACAGGTGTGGCTCATCAGAAGCCGGGTATGATAGAAAACCTGCTGGATGGTAGCTCTCCAGGACCGGAGTTGGAGACCCCTGGTTTAACTGATCTGTGAAGACAGTTTGAGAACTTAAAAAGGATGCCTCAAAATTCAGCCTAAGCCAGCTTCTTTATTCACAAATCCAGAACCGATACAGAGATCCAAACTTCTCACACCAGGGGTCTAACTGAGGCCACAGTCCCTTCTCAGCAGACCAGGTGCTCCTGGATTTTAACGGGTTTTCACCATGAATTATTAGACTAATGTTTTTCTAAAAAGGTTGGTTGGCCCCAGGAACATGTAGACAGAACAGCACCCATGTCATATGTGGTCAATCCAATCAAGGTCTCATTTTCCCAGAGCCACTTGTCCAAGCCAGGATATGGGCACCCCTGGGACAGAATGTCGAATCGCAACCCCTAAAATAAAATCAACTAACCAGCCAGCCAAGTAATAACAGACAAACCAAAGCAAAAATTAAACTAGCATCACTAAACGGGCCCCTTGAACCTGCTCTTCCTGGGTGATTAACGAAACAAGCTCAGGATTTTTCTAGTTTATGTCCCGGGGGTGCAGGGGGGGGGGCGTGCCTCAATGTAGTCCCTTAACCTGGTTTCCAACAGAAAACATGCAGCCGTACAAATAGGCAAAATCTGCAAGTCACTCTGCATCAGGACCATCAGACGGGCAATCAGAAGGTGAGAATGTGCTCCCCTTTTGTGCTCCCCTTTTGTGCTCCCCTTTTGTGCTCCCCTTTAAGGTGGGAGGCGGTACCTGAGCTCTTCGGGGGAGCCGATGGGGTCGGGGCAGCGTAGCTTGGAGTCCAGGTTGTAGTAGACCCCACCCACCTCCCGCACGCCGATCCAGTGCTGGCGTTTGAGGGGGAGCCGGAGAGGCCCCCAGTGTAGGTTGGAAGGAACGTTCAGGATGAAGCCGGTCACATTCTCCAGGGCAATGCTGCACACATCCCTGAAGCGACACACGCGGCAGGTGACCACGACGAGCAAACCCAGTGTTAATGCCTTTCAAAAATCACACCCCTCTAATAACAGTGGGAAAACACAAGTTAAATATTTACATCCCCAAGCCCCAAGATATCCAAATGAAAGTGTTTATTCTGTTGTGATGCATCTCATCCAACGACTGGAAGGATTTAAAAGGTACTAATACGTGTATAGTATGTGTATAGTATGTGTATAGCCATGGGCAGAACATGCCACATGCTACCTGACAGAACACGCTGTAAAGACACAGATACATAAGCCTGTGCATGAG
>JAODUD010000045.1:8265926-8276062 GCA_026784285.1 Stomatorhinus walkeri
ACTCCGATCATGATGCCAGCGCAGAAAAATGCAGAGCAGTCGGTAATTTACAACCGATCATAATACCTAATTCTTCCTAAACTGGCGACTCCAGGTAACCTGGACTCAGGACACTTTCACCGTGATACTCTGCCGTAATGTCAGCACCGTACCTGCTAAGTGTGTCAAGATAGGTGTTAGTATAAGCAGAGTAAACAATACGCGATCGGCGCCTTGGCGGAGATAGCTGGCGACTTCAACTTATTGCAACTAGGCGTTTGCATGCATGACGCTGGTTTAATCCTACAATCGACAAAAAAGAAAAACAAACAAACACCAGCAACTACCCCAATAAACAAGCAAATCCCGATTGCTACTTAGTAGTAAATTGTTCAAAATAAAGAAAGAAAGATACGCGGTGTCAACATGTCGCCTCTCGTCATCCTGCACAGCAACCCCCCTGCCCCCCCCCGATCTCGCCTGAGCCAGATCCACGAAGCCTGCTTACCTTTACCCCGCATTTCGCTTTTGCTTTTCGGCCGCTTTTATCCCTTTTCTCCCTCTCCGCTCCCACTGGCAGCTGGCCGTCCCCGACACGGGCATGCGCACGACGTCACTGCCTGCGCGTTCGGCTCGGGTCCTTGCGGGAGCTCGCAGCTGCGCGACAGCCACGCGCGGTCCGTCCGCTTGGAAGGGGAGGCGGTTTAGGAACTAGTTTGGATCCTAAAATTAAGTAGACGTACGATCATCTCAAAATTCTAATTATAGATGCCTGTTTTGTGACATGTTGCGGTAAGAATGGCGTCCATATGCTTTCCGTCACTGGGGGGTGCGAACACATAGGATACCAGCAGCTGCCGCTATATGTCTACAGGATCGTTGTTCCGTTGACGGTTGCGACCTATTACCACATAAGTTTGGAAATACAGGAGACGGGTATTTATTGCCTGAAAACACTGCTATGTCTGTCTGGTCTTAATTAGCACGCATCAGGAATATATTCTCCAAATGCACTTTTTAAGGGATTAATGCGTTTAAAAATGGATTTAGGTCTACGGTTTATGAGTCTAAGAAATTATGACTAGAGTTTTTAAATGCATGACCATCCTTACCCCGCTGCCTATTAAGTAATACTAATATGTACTTCGTGAAAACGCACTAAATGGTTCACTTTCTGTACACATTTTATGTGGGAAATTTACTCGGTCTCTCTCCTGAATAAAAACAAAACATAACTGATATTAAATTGCAATTTTGATTATATTAAGTCATAATGGACTAACAAAAGCTAGAGCACTAGTAAGCCTAAGTCCTGAACAGTGACAAGCAAGTGCTCCAGTCCCTATCAGCATGATATTGATTAATTGCTTTTAGAATGAATAATATTATGATTACTACACTGCACATTTATCAGAAAAACAGTTTTATCCTTTTGTGCTGATGAATGTTTTGCTGGTGAAATACAGGTGTAAATACCTTTCTCAGGGGGAAGTCACGGTTGACCCCCTTGGAGCCTTAAATGCACAGTCTGCTCAGGTTCTCTTCACGATCATTGCCAGCCATCACTTACTCAGGGGTGTCCTTAAGTCCCAGGAGTTGGGAGTGCTCATTAGTTCCACCATCAGGTCAGAGGAGGGAAATACAGGCCAGAAGCCGGTTAACGATACCCAGTCTTGGGTCAGGGTGTAACAGAATGGAAGGGAAAGGAGGATGGGTTATAGGGCCAAACAGTGTAAGGAAATAAAGGAATACAAGTGTATATGAAGGGTTTCTTTTCATATTTTTACATATTTCTATTTCACAACGCCTACACTGAATAAATAATCTGGTGAAAATGACTTCAGTAGTGGCCAAAACAACAAATGCAACCCCCAATTCCAGACATGACCCACAGCTAATCTCACCAATGTCCAAAAGAAAAGAAAACTAAAAGACAAACACGCACCTGATTCCCTAACTAAATAAACAGGATCCAAACTGGCTCACCAAAACAAAATGGCAGTCACTCCATACACACCGGTAGAACCATACACCAAGTTTTTTGTCCATTAAAATAACATCAGATTGATCGGAAACACTGTACAGACATTGTTAATGTAGTAAATGACTATTATAGCTGTAAACAGCTGTTTTTAAATGAATACCTACATGGGTGTACAGAGAGAGGCCCCTTACCAACAACAATGAGTCCTGTGTTCCAGTGGAATGTTGTGTTTGCTAATGCAAATTCATCATTTTAAAAGGTTAACTGATTAGTAGAAAACCCTTTTTCAATTATGTTAGCACAGATGAAAATTGTTCTTATTAAAGAAGCAATAAAACTGGTCTAGTTCTTTGGTCTAGTTCAGTATCTGGAACATGAGCAATTGCGGGTTCGATTACAAGCTCAAAATGGTCAGAAACAAAGAACTTTCTTCTGAAACTCGTCAGTCTGTTCTTGTTCTGAGAAACGAAGGCTATTCCACACGAGGAATTACCAGGAAACTGAAGATCTCGTACAATGCTGTGTACCACTCATTCACAGAGCAGCACAAACTGGCTCTAACCACAATAGGAAGAGGAGAAGGAGGCCATAACTCATGAGAGTATAAATATATTAGAGTGTGTAGTTTGATTAACTGACACTTCATAGGTCTTCAACTGGCAACTTCATTATATAGTACAAGCAAAAGACCAGTCTCAATGTCAACAATGAAGAGGCGACCCCAGGATGCTGGTCTTCTAGGCAGAATTGCAAAGAAAAGGATGTATCTAAGAATGGCCAATAAAGAAAAGATTGAGATGGCCAAACGAACACAGACATCTGAAAGAAGAAGATTGGGAAAAAAGTGCTATGGATAGATGAGTCTAAGTTTGAGGCGTTTGGATCACAAAAAAAGAACATTTGTAAGATGCAGATCAAATGAAGAGATGCTGGAGGAAGGCTTGATGACATCTGTCAAACATGGCAATGTGATGGTCTGGGGCTGCTTTGGTGATGCTAAAGTGGGAGATTTGTACAGGATAAAAGGGATCTTGAGGAAGAAAGGCTATCACTCCATTTTGCAATGCCATGCCAAACCCTGCGGACCAAGCTTAATCAGAGCCAATTTTATCCTACAACAGATTAATAACCCAAACACAGCTCCAAACTATGCAAGAACTATTTAGGGAAGAAGCAGCTGGTATTCTGTGTATAACAAAGTGGCCAGCACTGTCACCGGATTTTCAACTCTTGAGCTGTTATCAGACCAGCTTGACTGAATGGTATGTAAGCCAATCTTACTTGTGGAAGATTGTCAGGTTACCTCAACAAATTAACAAGGCTGTAATTGCTGCAAATGGAGGACTCCTTAATGCAGGGGTGGCCAATCTTATCTGCCATGGGCCGGTGTGCATGGAGGTTTTTTGGGATAACCTGTATAGGTTAGCTGTTCGAACCCAGGTGTGAGGACTCTTCAGACAATCAGCCCTCTAATTAGAAATCTAATTAGGGAGTTGCAGCGAAAACCCGCAGACACACCGGTCATTTGTGGATAAGATTGGTCACACCTGCATTAACAAAAGCAAAATTGGAAGAACACAAATTATTTTGATTTTAAAAATGATTATTTCTAACTTTTTCAACGACTGTTTCTGATTTATTTAGCTATATTTCATGTATGTTTTCATGGAAAATGAGGAAATTTCTAAGCGACCCAAAACTTTTGAATGGTACCATGTGCACACGAAATGCGCACACACGAGTGAAAGGAGTGAAAGCCAAATAACAAAAAACAGTCAGAAAAAGTACAAAAGTGTGAGAATCTGAAAACCAGAAACAAACCAAAGTTGTCCAAAATCAGTAACACAAGTCAGAAAGCAATGAATAACAGTAATTGATGAGCAGAGTTTCCACAGTGATCAAATGGCATTCTGTTTCAGTTCTGGGAAGTGATGAACTGGATGACATGTAGGAGGAAGATGTGGGCGGGACCATGGAGGCGGAGCGGACGAATGGAGGACAGACGGAGGAGATGGAGAGGCGAACCTGGAACAGAACTGTCATACCCCACACCACAGGAAAACACACAGCCTGTAACAAACCCCATCCAGAAAATGAGGATCATCTGGCCACTTTAACAGTGTTAACAGCGACTCGGTGCTGCCTTCCTCCTCCTGTCTGGGAGATCTCACCCTCTCACCGCTATTCGGGGCATATGGATGACAAGTCTCTGGCATGACCTCCAGAAAGCTTTCGTTATAAGACAGAATACAAATTGTTTAAAAAGCTCATAGAACTGAACGATTATTATTATTGATCATTGATCATAGTAGGGAAGATTCTCTTTCATCTTCCCCATCCTGCTCTCCATGAGACACACGGATGAAAGGAAACTTGGGTATCACAGTGAAGGGCAGTCAGTCATGGTGCCAGTTGAGCTCGGGGTTAAAGGCCTTGTTCAAAGGCCCACAGACATGTACTTATTCTGTTGAGGGCGGGCTTGAATCAGTAACCTTCCAATCACAGGCACAGAGGCTAAGCTAAGTCACACATCCCACCCTCCAAAACTTCATTTTAGATTTTATTTAATTTTTATGATTCAAGAAACTTTATTGTCATTCCACACATGTTCGCACGTGCCGTGGAGGGAAATTAAGTACTCAGGTCACGGATAAGCCACAGATCTAGTCACACACAATTATAAAGATAAAAGTTAAATATATAGGTATTGGAGTATAAAGTATGGAATATAAATTAGCGGTATGTACAGTGTCCAATATGCAGAAATTATTAAATCTATGACATGGAAAACAAATTTGTACATTGATCAATTTGGTGATAACTTTCAAACATTTTTGAGGCCTATGGTAAACATGACTTTATTGAAGGGGAAGGTTGATGTTTATTACACGGTACTGTAAATTTGTAAAGGGCATGTTATATTGAAGCCTGTAGTGGGTTTCCTGAGCAATAGTTATAAAAGCGCCCCACATTAGGCATCATTCATGATAAACTGGTGAAAACCAAATGAACAAGAATTGAAATCCGAAATACACAGAGCATTAAAACATGCTTGCTACATTAAAACATGCTTGCTGCATTAAAACATGCTTGCTACGAGCATGACCCATTGACCTTGTCCGTTTAGGTATATGATAAATGGCCGGTCCTGGACTCCAAAATCATTACAGAAGGGTTGCTCAATATCCAGCCAGTTAAGGTCTAAGTTGTGTTGCGTAGTCCATTGTAGGTCCATTTTTATCAATCTACTGGCAAGAAAGTAGTTGTACAAATTGGGAATCTCCAAACCCCCACAGTTTTTGGGTTTCTGTAATGTTTTTAAACTTATGTGTGGTGGTTTGGATTTCCATAGATATTTTGAAATTAAGGACTCCAGTGATTTAAACCAAGTCAGTGGAGGTTGACTCGGAACCATTGAGAACATGTAGTTAATTTTTGGTAAGATCAACATTTTGATTGTTGCTACTCTTCTCAGAAGCGATGTGGGTAGATTATTCCAATGTGCAAAGTCATCTTCTATCTAATTTAAACAGAGGACTGTGATTTAATCGCGTCAGATCTGACAGCTTGGCAGAAATGTTAATACCCAGATATCTAATGTTCCCAGATCGAAGTGGGATAGTTGGATTGGACTAGAAGTCACAAGATATTGGAAGAGTAGTCGACTTATTCCAATTAACAGAGTAATTTGATATGGAGGAGAACTTAACTATTAGTTATCGTCTCCCTGAGGGAACCCTGTGTGTTTTGAAGAAAAAGTAATATATCTTCCGCATAAAGACTAATTTCATGGGTTATACTTGCTGTTTGGATACCTTTGATATTATTATTATTATTGCTGCTGCCAGTGGTTCAATAAGTATAGAATATAGTGATGGAGAAAGTGGACAACCTTGTCTAGTGCCCCTTCTGAGAATGAAGCTTGGGGAGATTTGATCATTCGTTAACCATGTGTGAATGACCAAAGTTGTTTTTAGTGCTTCCCCCAGTCCTTTCCTACTAGCAACTACAATATAGAAACATCTGAAGCAGAATGAATCAGAATATCCATTGGTGGCTGAAACCATCAGAAACTCACTGCATGTAGATTACCTTGTTGCATGCTCAAGGGAGGTGGGGGAGGCTTATTTAATGATAGCCACAGAAAGATAAGTAAAAATATGTCTACTGCTGATATGGATCTTTGTAAATGGATGACTAATTCCCTACATCTGAAACAAAAATGGCAGAAGAGCTCAATAGACTGTGCAAATAGAACAGTATTAAAGGTCATGGGGCTGGTGTGGCTTCATGGTGTGTTTGATATTAAGAAAGACAGAATATAGAGAGAAGTTTTTTGAGACTTCTGCACACATGTTTGATCCTCGTAGTCTCCTGACCTGATGCAGATAAAAAATCTATAACAATTTACTCATACATAAACCCCAATAAAAATAAGAACATTAGCAAGTAATACGCTGCCCCCTAGCATCCTATGACCAGGCCTCAGAATCCCACACATACACTGTGAGTTAATTGGGGTCTCAATAACTGTTAACCAATACCACTCTCAAATGTGGCCATCCACAACACAGCACAAAGCACTAAACAAGTAACAAAAAACACCACGGAAAATTCACAGCAATCAATGGACAGGTGCTAATGAGCAATATCTTCTAACAATTTCCTGAATTATATTAATTCTAATAATCGTACACCACATACTCTTCATAGCATGCCATTCTGGATGAATAATTGTTAACCCCCTTCCTTTAACAACCATAATTCTATTATTTATGTCACCGCTCTTTCCTACCCATTCCTTGTGCGCACCACCAGAAGTAATAAGGCTCGCCTAAAGACAAACCAGCTCCCTCTAGCAGAACAGAGTAAAATGGGAACCAACCTACATGAAACTTCTGCTACTTTAAAATGGCTATACTACACTCTGCCACACACGCCCAGAGGTGGACAATTCAGGTCCTGAAAGTAAAAATCCAAACCAGGATTTTGTTTCAACCAACCAGTTGAGTACCCTGCGACTGTGACTCTTTAAATTCAACTGAGTGGTTGAAACAAAATCCTGGTTTGGATTTTTACTTTCTGGACCTGAAACGTCCATCTCTGCACACGCCTATGGTCACGTTGTCAAGGTAAAAACAAATCTAGCAGATCATCCGAACAGGGATTGAATTGGATCCTGCTGTGGTGGAATGGACCTAATGTTTCGCTAACAACAGCTGATCAGACACAGGAGGCCGAGAATTCTATGTGAGAGGATGAGGTAACCACTGAACTACCGAAGCAGCCACCAGCTTACCATGTCGCTTATTAATCGGGACACAGAACTGCTCAAGTGTTGGACCTGGATAAATACAGTAACTTGACAAGAGTGTTCAGAGTGACAGCTTGGATAAAGAAATTTATTGCTAATGCACCACAAAGAAAAACTGAGTGGTGAAATGGTAGTGGAAGAGGTGAATGAAGCAGAAAAAAACTGGATTAGGGTGATATTAGAGATTCAAGTCAGAAATCAGCTTTCCCAGTGCTGGAAATGACTCTTGCATCCGGAACCAGAAGCCTTTCCTTGTTGAAGATCAGTTAGTGTGTGTTGCTGGAAGGTTCCATCACTCATATTTCACTTACATAGTGCAACATCCATGACCAAACAACCACAGATACACTGAGACGCTTGTACGGTATTATTATGAAAGGCTCTTGCACTCGTGTGTAAGAGACACACTGGTGCAAACCAGAAAGTAGTATTGGATTTTAAGAGAGAGATAAGTAATTAAAAGGATCATATTAAAATATCATCTCTGTAAGAAATACAAGGGTAAGATTCGCCAGCAGACTAGAGCACAATTGCCAAGGGACAGAATAACAGAGGTCTGAGGTTACGAGAGTGGATTTTGCAAGACAAATCTATGTAAAATTGTTGGGTTCATTGAAAAAAAAAATCATACATTGCACTGTTCACCTGTACAGTGACAAGGGCAATATATATGGATTAGTATCAGATTTGTTCACTGTAATTTCTTACTAGTCAAGAGATTTTGTTTCTAGATGGAGGCTATATAAGGTAATTTATTCAGACAATGCCAGAACATTCAAGAGAGCTCATCAAGATTTTTGAGTGTTATGGAAGAGCATTAAATACATGCAATTGAGGGAATTCTTTTAGGAGAGGAGAATCGCCTGGAACTTCATTGTTGAGAGATCAGTATGCTGGGGTGGATTTTAGGACAGACCTGTTTTCTCTGTGAAGCTCACCCTAAGAAAGGTGCTGGGCAGATCATGTAATACATTTGAGGAAATGTGTACAATTCTTCTGTAGAAGCCATCATCAACTCCAGATCCCTTACCTCTGCATACAATGAGGTGGATGAACCACGACCACTAACACCAGCTGACTTTCTGGTGGGACAGAGACTGATTAGCTTACCCACCAAGTCACGACCTAGGGATGTCCACTATCAAAATATAAGGGAGAAGTGATGACAAGGAGATGGAAATACAGAGAGACAATGATGACACAGTTCTGGTACATCTGCTACAAGGACTATCTGCTAAACTTCACATCTGTGTATAACCTGGATGCATCTCAGTCCACTTAAATGAAGGTGGTAGATAATGTACTCATTGGTGGAGACAACACTCCACAGTAGTACTGAAAGCTAGGAAGGACTGAGGAATTGTTTCCAGGATGTGATGTGTGAGCATGTTCGCACTAGCTCAGGGACAGTGTAAAGGAGACCAATTCAAATGTTTTACCCTTTGGAGTGTAGATGAACAGTTGAATTAGTGGGGTAGGATGTTGTGAAATTTAAAGATGCTTGTCATGTTCTGGAATGTTAAATGATGTTTGTTCTAAGAAGGATTATTTAGTTAAGCATTTCTAATGCAGGCCTATTAGAAATACATTACCCAGGGTGACTTGGGAAAGAGCGTTTTATATTAGACATATACAGTCAGACCTTGGACATTCGCAAGGTTAGGTTCCAGAACCCATCGCAAATGAGGAGGATTCGCGGATGTTTGGCAGAATCACTAAAAATGGTAATATGTGCTTATTTCTATAGTTTAATCCATAAATATGACCCCAAAACATGTAAATCATTTAATTCATTTAAAAGTTAGCTTAATACATTACCTTTAAAAAAACAAATGTTTGATGTAAAAATTGAGTACCGTATCGCCTAAATAGGGCAAGATTGAATGTAGATCTTAAAGAGCCTCTTGATGGAGATGGGTGCCTGTATACTTGGACTTGTAAGCCAGCACAAAGAGACAAGGAGGGTTGTAAAATGCAGTGGTGGGCAGGGTTCTTCTAATCTGGCAACTGCTAATTAATAAAACTAACTTTTTCATTAGCGGATTAGCATTACCACTAACTTTGAAAAGCATTAGCAGACCAATTAGCTTCCACTAGTTCCACTATACCCACAATTTGGTAAGCAGATTAGCAGTACACCTAAAATATTAATGAGATGCATATTGTGACATCCATAAATTAATAATCTGTATTAATTCGGTGCATCCTTATGTTTATTAAATTTGGTTAGTAGAACACATCACATACTACTGAATTAGAATTTAGAGATCAGTGATCATTGTTGACACACCACAGTACAACGACAAAATGTGTCTGTGAATGTGTGATATTGTAAAGTAGTTGTTAGTTACTGAAAAACAGATCTACATTACTGTATACTAAATTAGTTTTATTGTATATCAATCACAACACTGTTGTCTTTATTTTACAATAACATCGTAAACATGTTTAGAGCATTGTTTTGTAGACTTTAGTTACAGTAATTACCTGGTAACTAGTAAAATTGCAGTAATTACCTGGCAACTGGAGTTGCCAATAATGTGTGAAAAGGTCTAGGAACATCATGTTGCTGTAAAATATTTATACAGAGAAAATGTTGGCAAACTGTATAAATTACAGGACTGTCTGCCAAATAATGTATACCAGTAAATTAAAATTCTAAAAGCTTGAATAGTCAAAATCATTTAAAAATAACAGTCACAAATGTCTTAAATTCAAAACATTTATTAAAACCTACATTTAAAAATATTATTTATATTGCAAAGCACAACAGCATTGAAGTGTCAGTTTACAAACAAGGGCACATGAACTTTGATAATGAATAACAAAGTTTTAAAACTATTGCAGTATATTGATACT
>JAODUD010000045.1:8276162-8292135 GCA_026784285.1 Stomatorhinus walkeri
GTCAGTTTACAAACAAGGGCACATGAACTTTGATAATGAATAACAAAGTTTTAAAACTATTGCAGTATATTGATACTGATATTAGCAACAGCTCACTCTATGTATCATTTTGTTTCCTGGCCCTATTCAAACATTGATAAACAGTTTTTATATAAACTGTTAACTAAAGATCAAACATTTTAAGAACATGTTCACACACCGCAGAACATTATGACAAGAACAAGCTAAATGTCTGTAGGTACTACGCTTTACCTTAAGAACAGCAGACTTACAAGCACATCCGTTCAAAGTGCATTATTCTTTTCAGCAGAGTAGACACAAGAGTAGATTGTGTTGCTTCTTTTTTCAGAGATAATTCCTCTTTTACAATCATTTTGGATGCCATCTTAGAGCCAGGTATTGGGGTTGATTCCGATAAAACATCTAAAAATCAAACGAACAGACACAAACAATTCAGTATGAAGTATAATGAACAATTCATAATATTTAAAAGGATCAATATGACTGCACATACCTGAAAGTTAAGGAGTTTGGAATGTACAAGTCCTGATCAATAGAAATGTTGTGTTACGCAGTTACTGTTACAAAAGACCAGGCTAAAATTACTCCAAGCCCATGTGCAAAACTGACCAGAAATACTTAGATACAGTTATTGCTGAACAGAAGGGTCTGAAAGCAAATGTTCACATACTTAATGTGAAAGTTCTCTCATAATCCCTAAAAGGACATTTTACTTCTCTGCCCTCCTGTATGACCTTTCAAATGAGTAATGAACTCCTTCAAATTAGTGGATGTATTCTGACAAAATTCAATCTAGCAAATTAAAATCGTATCAGTCTGTTTAAACTGAGCACTCTTAACAGATGATTGGTAACCTTAATGATCTCTATATAGATGAGACTTGAAGGCTACTAATTTCTTATATGTTCGGTACACCACAGGCGGATGGGCAGCGCGGAGCATTACTGAGCAGTTTCATATGTGAATAAAAGCTAAAATGCTATTATTTTTATTGCTACACTGTCTGCAGGCATACATTTCTGAGAGCTCATGTGAAGCGGTTAGCTGTGAAAAACAATGGTTTCGTTGGTGTGCTAAAATACGAACGACGCTAAACCGCTAAGAAGCAACCACTGCTAATTCAAATATTAATTCTAGCATCTTATTCAGATTCTAGTGCCTGAAATGCTAAAAAAATTAATGCTGGTTCCCTTTTGAATTTTATACAGAAATTTAGGCAGACCCACGGAATGTTTTTAAGGTCGAGCAGAGGATATATACCAAGATTGAAAAAGGTTTTACAAAGCTAACGTGGAGTAAATTGCAAATTAGTCTGACCTCTCTGAATTAATTTCTAACTGACCGGAATGTATTTTTCGCGGTTGCAAAGTACATATCTGAAAATACGAGGGGAAAAGTAAAACTTCCGCTGAATTATAACTAAGAAAGAAACATGTCTCTCTCCATCAGTCCATCTCACAAAAGTAAGTCATCTACTCGCGCATGCGCACTCATCTCCTCACCGTCACACACATGCACGTGACCGTCAAATATTCTCTTACCTTTTTATTTAGCAAAGACTCTCAGTGTCAGTCTCAGCTTCTGTCCTGCGATATCGGCGGAATCACGTTAGCCTGACACAACCTGTTATATTGCGGAAATGGCACAAACATGGTGTAATTTGCCCAATTTACAATTTGCTTTAATAGTTAAAATGATAAAGAAATATATGAAATTACCAGTGTTGTTATACGTCGTCTGCTTTATTTCGCTCGTGTGCTGCTTGAGGTTAATTTTAAGCTTCAACAAAAAGTGACTTGTGCATACTCACAATGCAACGGTGACACAGTATACAATATGTTGTTGTAAAGTGTATGAAATAGACGTAACACATATGAGCTTTAACTGGATTTGTCAGTCCCTGTAAAAATACTGCAAAGTATTGTATTTTTTCCTTACCCATAATGCATTGCCATTTAGAGTTATAGCTTGTAAAATGATAAAGCAGTAATTTACTGTTGAATTTTGCTGTAAAAACTATAGCAATTTGTTACAGTGCCATGCTTCGTGATACAGCCCCCCGGTTGTATGTTCCGGGTTTTGATTGACAGCGCTATACACCAATGAAGAGCTGAGACCCTCCTTCCTAGTTCCAGGTAAATGGTGCCATATTTGTAGTCCCCAAGTGAGGGCAAAATGTCAATATGGACCAGCTGCGAAATAGGTCTTCTTCAACAAAAAACGATTATATCTCGTAAATAGAATATCATAAAAAGAAAATTTGGTGACACTTTAGGCCATGTTTTTCATAATTTATAAACACATTTTGACAAATATTAATGCATTCATAAAGCATTATAAGCATGGCTATAAATATTTACCAAAAGGCATAACATATGATAGTCATATATGTATCATGCATTATGAATGCTCTGTGAAGCTGACATCTATAATGTACTATAGATACCTTTATAATGCATTATAATTGTCGGTATAAGCAATGAGGTTGCTTTGTATTACATATTAAAGGTATCTGTCAATATTTGTAGATTAATGAAGAGCGTGTTCCTTATCTTTCATTATGAATCTGCACATTACTGAGGCCAATTTGCTGAGACAATATAATTTGTCTTATATGAGACAATATAATTTTATCGCATGGATCAGTTTCTTTTAATTAAATTGTGTTTAGTTGTGAAACTAAATTCTAAACTGTCATGATCCGCCCGTCCGAGCCTCGTGTGTGCCACGCCCCCCTCATTACCCCGTGTTGAATCCTGATGGAAGCCAGCTGTTGTTTATCCGTGCCTGATTGTTTCACGTATTTCGTCCGCGTCTGAGTCCGTCTCCCCAGATCTGTCATTGATGTAATGTTCCGTAGTGCTGCTCGTTCCTGTTCTGTCCTGCATTTACCCGGAATAAACCCTGCTTCCCGTGCCTGCTTACCCGCCCGACCACCCCTGCGACATAACATAAACAGTGTTAACTTCATTTAAATTTGAAATCTTGATCATTTCAAAATAATTTTTATACTGTATCCTTTCATGTTGTGACTCTTGCATGTCTGAATCTATGAGGTTTTATACCTCATGATACACATTTGCTACTATGTCCAGTGTACTTTTGGTAACATGCATTGTCCATTTTTTTGAAGGCATTGATTTTGTCACTTTGCTGAAATCAGTTACGGACCCCTCCCTTGTAATAACAGGTTCATCGTATTCTAGTAATCAAAAATGTCTGCTTAATATGAAAGATGAGCAATCCTCAATACATTCTTAAAATATTCTGCTAGATCTGAATTCTTATCCAAAAGAAAGGCTGCCAACTTACTTCTGAGCTCATAATTTCAGGATAACCCTTTTCCCCTGGAGAACCTGGGGGCCGCAGCATGATAGAGCAGATGTTTGTACCCACTCCCTGTCTCTTGACAAAAACTTGGAAACACAACATATTCCTGGTGCTATACGTGACGTAATCAACAACTTTGACAAACTCTTACAGTGTTTTGTGAAGCTCCTGTACCAAGTCTTTAGCCGCTAATGATTCTCTGTGTTAAACAGCAATGTTTCCACGTTGCATCCATTGCAGCTACATCCGGAATTATTTTCACAGCCCCTGAATGTTTGCCTGTCGTCAGAGCTGCACTGTATGTTGTAACGCCAGTATATTTTGTCCAGCTTAGCACCACTGAATTCAAATAAAATTATCCAAAGCAGAAAAACTCTCTGCTGCAGTGGTGGATTTCAGTAAATCAGCATTAAACAAAAACTGCTATTCAAAGTCACCATTCCACACATACTGCACATACACCAGCAAAATTGCACAATTAGCTACATTGGTTCATTCATCAAGCTATAATGCAGAACATTCACTAGCTGAGAGACTCTTAGTTATCTGGTGCTTAACATCTTGGGACATGTCACAGATCCTTCGATGAACTGTATATTTGACAAAGGAAACGAATTTCTGACTCACCCAAGAGTTTGGTGCACATGTCGATCACACAAGGAAGGATAAGTTCTTCTGCAACAGTATGGGCCTTTTTACACTTCCATCTAAAAGATCTAAAAGAAAGGAAGGAGTGAAGGAGAGGGAGATAAAAAAAAAACACACTATGTGGCACCACACGTAACAATAGTCAAAGAAAATATGATGCGCTATCAGACGAGAGCAGTCACATTAGAGGAACAATAAACCAGCAAAATTTAACATCAGTCATATGTAGCAACCAGAAAGTGCTGAACAGCGAGCTCATTGAATAAATAGCGGTAACCTTAATACATTACCCTCTGATCCTGTGTGTGTCAACTGCATCCACAATGTGCACTCAAGACATATTTACCATAGATAGCATAGACCTTCGATAGCAAAGACCATAGATAACTTTACAGAGTGAGGCAAATTCCAAAAGAATATAAAAGAAGTTCTTAGTATTAAAATGTTTATCTCCATGTTTTCCTGGCTGAAAACTCATTGATAAGCTTCATAAAATCTATTACAGTATCCCCCCAGTATCCGAGGGTGCTACGTTCCAAGACCTTCGGCGGATGGCAGAAAGCATGAATAATAGCTAACCATCCATTGACTCCATATGTAACGTGATTTTGGGTATAAGCATATGGTAATATTTAACTGGTAAATTACACACAGGACAATGGGACAGTAATATCGTAAGTTGCTATTTAAAGTTGACAGATGCAAGCTAAAACAAAATGGCAGAATCTAATTGTCTCTGGTCCGTTACTTAATATAATTTTCTAGAGAAGGGCTGTACCTATAGTAGGCTACTTTCCCTAAACTGCTGGTTAGAGACTTGGTATGCATCTGAAAACATAGCCTTTATTGATAGTTGGGACATTTTTTGGGAACAGCCTGGCTTTTATAAATGGCATGGTCTCCATCCTAATTGGAAGGGATCATTTATATTTATTTCAAACATGGCAAATATTGTATCTTCCTGACCAAGAGCACCACACAGGCCTCAGGCCTGTGATCTAGGCTGTTTATTCTCCCACCTTTGCTCATGTCTAGCTATAGCCCAGGTGCTCCATGACATAGAATCCCCTAAATCTAGCAACTATGAAGAAACAGAGTTGAATGAGCATAGAAAGAATATTGCAAGCATTATTAGACTTAGATCTAAATGTTCCACTGGGGGCTCCTGTGCGGATAACTTAATATCAATCCCATTAATAAGTTTAAATGAGCCACAACATAAACCCACCATAAAATGCTCATTACGAAACATTCACTCTTTAGGAAGGACAGTGATCCCCCGCCTATCGCGGATGTTCCAGACCCATCAGCGATAGGTTATAATGTGCGATATAGAAAGACCATATAAATAAACATTTTTTCCTATAATTTAAACCTTAAAATATCCCTCCCACATGCTTTAAACACACCCATCCATCCATCCATCCATCCATTTTCTACTGCTTATCCGAAGTCGGGTCACAGGGGCAGCAGTCTCAGCAGGGAATCCCAGACTTCCCTCTCCCCAGCCACTTCTTCCAGCTCCTCTAGGGGAATCCCGGGGTCTTCCCAGGCCAGCCAAGAGACATAGTCCCTCCAGCGTGTCCTGGGTCTTCCCCAGGGCCTCCTCCCAGTGGGATATGCCCAGAACACCTCACCAGGGAGGCGTCCAGGAGGCATCCTAAGCAGATGCCCGAGCCACCTCACCTGGCTCCTCTCGATGCGGAGGAGCAGCGGCTCGCGAAAGACAGAGCTCCTCACCCTACATCTAAGGGACGCCACCCTGCAGAGGAAACTCATTTCGGGACCAATGCTACTGCACAATCATACCCTAGACTTGATTGTCACTCATGTTTATGTTCATCATGAATCTGTCTGTCCATAGAATAATTCCTTCTATGACCATTTTCTAATCACCTTCGTGATTCAGCCACCCTCTTTGACTGTGACAGAGAACATTATGATTATTACACCTAATTGATAGAAATTCCATACGATTTAGCAATGCAGTACTGTAAGTAATGTGAACTTCATGTCTAGTACAGATGTCAGCAAAGTCACAAAGACACCAAAGCCACCAGACATTCCCCATCGTTTAATGATCACACACACTCGCACAAATAGGAGTTCCATAGATTAGACTGCAAAAGGAAATCCTCGGTTTTAAAAGTGTTCAAGTTGGCAACGTCCAACAGCCTGTGACAATCCAAGCAAGCCCTATATAGGGAATATTCAGCCTATTACTCTAACCTTATTGATCGCAATAGAAATAACCCTCCCTATCTGTTTAAGACAATAGCTCATCTAACAAATAAAGCTGAACCTCTTCTACCAAGTAATATTGGTAGAGATCATTTTATGGACTTCTTTAACAATAAAATTACAAACATTACACTTTGAACATGTTCAAATGGCTCACAAATAGCTCCGTAAACACAACGTGCACACATCCTTAATGTTTTTCAATTAATTAATGACTAGAAGTTAAAAATCCCGAGTCAACTTCTTAAACCGTCAGTTCTGGCAAGACCTATAACTGCCATAATTAATGCATCCCTGTCCTCAGGTAATTTGCCTGACCAAATTAATGAAGCTGTAATCAGACCTGTTACGATCCCAGTCTAGGGTTGGAGATCGCCAGAAAGGTAAGGGAAAGGGAAGACGAGACAAGCGGGGAATAAGGGGAAGGGAACACGGGAACCAAGAGGGATCTTTTTTTAGATTTTTTTTAATCTTCACAAACACCAGGTGTAACAGACTTCAGGAGTGACAATGCCAAAATAACAAACGAAACACCCCTTCCGAGCGAAACCAAATCTAAAGTAATCCTGCGTGAGAAACAATTTACAAACAAAACAACAATATTAACTAAACACTAAATTGTTGACCCTAGTCAACACTATAATCTCACACTCCACTCAGAGGGGCTGGACTTCTGGCTCGGAAGCTCAGCCCGTGAAGCTAGGACATCATCTTAGATACAAACCTTTCATTCAAAGTGCACGTGGATGCAGTACAGAAGGTGTGCTTCCTAAAGTTACATATCACTGCCTAACTACAAAGATTCCTTATAGTTCAAAACACTGAGAAACTGATACATGCCTTTGTATACAATTGGTTAAACAACTGAAATGCCCTGTTATCTGGGAGCACACACCGCACACTAAATACCTTACATCGTATTCAAAATGCAGCAGCTCTTATTGCTACCAAGAGCAGGAAGTTTGAACACATAACCCCTGCTATCAGTTCCCTGCACTGACTACCTGTTAGGTTCATGACTGACTTCAAAGTTCTCCTACTTACATATAAGGCACTTAATGGTCTAGCACTTGCTTATATAACATAATAATTTCAAGTTTAAAGCTGCATTGTCCTCTCAGATCACAGAACACAAGTTTCCTTGTCGTTCCATCTATAAATAAAGTGACACGTGGCAGTAAAGCATTCTGTTTCAGGGCCCCTGTATTGCAGAATGGTTTGCTAGTCTATGTTCAGGATGCTGAATCGGTATCAGTCTTTAAATCCCGACTAAAGACCTATAACTTCAGTTTACATAACATATAGCACACTGTAACTATGGCTACTGGTGCTGCTGTAGATGCCAATTTTATCTACTATGCTTGTTTGTTAATGTGTCTGTGAATGATCTGACCACCCATGTTCTCTGCTTTCGTTCCCACATGTCTGGATGGTGCCTCGAGTGGAGTTGGAGTCATGGTTCATGGAAGGCTGACATTGTGGATTTGACCTACAAACTAGAACATTGTGGATTCAGACTTTAATCAGCTAACCTACACAAATCAGCATGGAGAACTGACTCATTGATGGACTTTGACCTTGGTCACAGTTGACACCAGGGCTCTTCAAATCTGGGCCAAATCCATGAACAGTACGTCCAAGTTGATACAAGTGTTCAATGGGGTTGAGGTCAGGACTGCAGGCCATTCCATCTTCTCTACTCCCAAATTTTGGAGGTAGTCTCTGATAAACCCCACTCTGTGGGGGCGAATATTGTCATCTTTGAGGATAGAGTTCAGTCCCAGACTGTTGAGATATGGGATTACTACTGGTTGCAGAATCTCATCTCAATATCTCTCTGCATTGAGATTGCCTCCAATGATGTCAAGCCTTGTTTTTCCAGTGAGGGAGATGGTACCCCATGCCATCACACTGCCTCCACCATTAGCTGTCACCCTATTGGTGCAGCAATCAGCATAGTGTTCTTCGCATCTTCTCCACACTTAGACCCTACAATCCAACTGCGGTAGGTGGGATCTGGCCTCATCACTGAAAATAACATTCCTCCACAGGTTCAGGTTTCAGTGCACACAGGTCAGACGGTGAAGGGCACTCATGGCTGGCCTCTTAGCAGCTCTATGAGATTGGTTGTGTGCAGTCTTTTCCAGATTGTCTGACTGGAGAGCCATGGAGAGCCATCAGCCATATCATCCTGCAAACCTTGCCTGCAAATTTGTGGAAGACTGCCTACGATTCCTAAGTGCTGACAGGGTGAGGAAACGGTCTTCTTGTGCAGTCGTCTTCTTGGAATGCCCACTTCGCCACCTGCCTCTGACGTCTCCCCTTATATGAAACTTCAATTTGGAGATGGCACTCGGGCTCACTCCAAATAATGCTGCGACTTGATTTTGCGGAGCGCCAGCTTGAAGTTGCCCTATGGCGCAGGCCCTATCCAGACCACTCGAACGTGGCAACGCTTGGAGCAGACACCAACTGACCACTGCAGCAGGGTCCATGCTCACAGGCGCTGCTAGTCGGGTGCCAATCAGGCACCTGATTGCCTGAACCTGGGGTACCAGAAGCTCAAAACAAGAGTCAACAGCAGAATCTGCTGTTTGGCTTTGGCAGAGAAGATTTGACAAGTTTTTCATGGGCGTAACCCACATACTCAACTCTGCTGCTCAGCCCACAAATGTATTTTCCAAACACATGTGGACCATTTATAAGGGGCATACACAGGCTTTGGAATGATATAAGGTGTATTGTCAAGAAGCATTGTCACAATAAATAAATTATCAACCAAACACAAATTTCCTTACTTTTTGTGGTAAGTTTATGTTTTTTGCAAACTGCAGCTCGGTTATTTTCTTTTCATTGATGAAGGGCTTCTTCCTTGCTTTATGGGTCTTATGGGGAGCCTGATACACACTGGCCTAGCAGTGCACTTCACACCTGCACTTAATGTTCCCCATTCCTTCTGAAGGTCACTTGGTGTCATCTACCAATTTATGAGGTACTGTTGGATAAATTGACGGTCTCTTAGAAAGTCACTCCCACCCTCTACTTGCCTGGTTTTTGGTTGTTCCCCGTGTCTCCTGTTTCACCTTCTTCTTGCGTACTGTTTGCTTTCTTACTAGTTTTGAGCCCGGAAGCAGCCGGCAGTGTAGCCATCTGCCAGCAGAATCAGGAATAAACCAAGATTATAAAATGCTGATTTTTTTTTAAAAATATGGAATGGTCTCTTAATTTTTTCCAGGGCTGTATATGTGCTATTTGCAGGATATTGGTTATATACCCATTTTCATTTCTGAACATTTGTATTATGAATGCCACTGAGGTGTGGCTTAGTTGCGACTGGATCCTTCGCCAAGCCTCAGTCATGCTTAGGTGATGGTTTATTACCTGGACAACAATGGTCACCTTTGAAGACCCCTGCCTCTTCCTCATCCTTTCTGAGCTCCTTTCACCCCCTCCACTACGCATTCTGACACTTCTACCTCTTGCACTTACATGTGCTGCATGTTCCATTTTTCCCATTGCAGCAACACTAAGGTACACCTTATATAGGTTTGTAATTAGTAATTGATTGCAATAAACAATGAAAATGTAGAATGGGGGGAAGTGTGCATATTTCTTATGTACCTTCTAACAAACAGAATGAATACAATGCTCATTGTACATTATATTTAGCATGCAATAATTTATACAATGACCCATTGTGCTGATACAAATGAGAAATGTATTATGCTAAATGATAAAAGGACAATCTGTTCTGATTGGCTTACCAGTCGTCAGGTAATTGAATCAATACAATGCAAGCTGTGTCTATGCAATGGTGCACATACTTAGTGATTTGCAAAATGTGTCTAATTGCCACTTGGTGCATACACATTAAGAAATGAAAGAGTGCTGTGGCCAATGGCGTTAAGGTGTGGAGTTTTCAGGCTGTATTATGGGAATGAGGTTAATGCTTTGAGAACTGCATTTAAGAAATTCAGAAAAACTATAAACAAAATATTTTTTTTAAATGCGTCCACCTCAATTCTCACTCCAAATGGCGTAAATGGAGAATAACCTGAAAAAAATGCTGAATGAAATAAATGACTTACAGTCTCTCTGCAAAAAGTGCAAACTCTGACTTACTAATGCAAAAACGGGGATTTGACTATTTTAAGTCGTTTTATTGCATTCGAAATTTGTAAAAGACGTTTCATTATGGAAAATGATATATGGAAAGTTGCGCTGTTATAGCGCTGGGGTCTAGTTACTGAGACTCTTCATGTACCGTCATGAAACCTGTGTAATTGTGTAAAACGCCCACATGTCGGCAGTAGCGGTCTACTTTTATTTAGCGCTAGAGTCCAGTTACAAACGCTCCTCACTTTTACCCAGTGTCATGAAACTAATGCTATTGTGCAAAACACCCACAGGGTGGTGCTAACGGACTACTTTTGTTTAGCGCTGGATTCCAGTTTCTGGCGTTCTTCACGTTACGTCTAATCAATGTCATGAAACTGCTGAACGTATTTCGGTAGGTGAACTTACTTTCTGTTTGCATTTCACTATTTGAAGCTCAGAACAGCAAGTATTAACCTAGAGCTGGTAAACATCATTTAAAATATCAGGTGCCACTCTCAATGTGATAAAAACTGTAACTTTTTACCTTGTGGGGACATTTTTTGGTCCCCAAAAGGGTAACTTAAATTTTATACAAATCTGCAACCAAAAAAAACTAAACATGCCAAAACTCATATTTTTCTTGGTTGCTTGTGGTCAAGGTTAGGGTTGGACAGGGTTAAAGCTGTCACAATAAGGGTTAGGGTTATGGCCACAGAAATTAATGAACGTTCCCTAGAAACATGAGTGTTTCCCTTTTAGTTTCACTTATATATAACATAATGAACTCAAACCATGTGGCATTAAAAACTTAACGAGGACCACAGTTGTTATATGGATTATATGTTTAAATGCATCACTTGAGATGCCCAAGGCACATTCTTTAGCCACCTATGACTATAGCTAGTGTCCTATCAGCCGTGATAACCTTTAGTGTTCACACTCCAGTTTCCTTATTATGTGATTTAAACAAAACCCTTACGAAGACATTTTCACAAAATGAAATCAAGCCGCTGATTATCACGGACACATTCTTGCATTCTTTGGTGTTTATTAAATTAATTGCCATGTTTACTATTAGGCTGTGGGAAAACGATAGATTCGCAGAGCCCAGGAGACGGTTCCATGGAAGGCAGAGCACATTTTTGGATATGACAGTGGGGAGTCAGCAGGGGGCGCCCTTGTGTAAATATCTCAAAGTAAAGCCTGGGGAGACTGGCGTCAGCTTACAATGAATCACCCCTCTGTCAGTGCAATGATGTTTCAGTGTCACTGATCAGTTCAGCATCCGAAGGGTCACAGCACAGATTCAAAAGCTTATTTCTTCATACGCAGGACAGCAGCCTGGCCTTGGGTTGTCAGCCCCAATCCTGACCTTGTCTCTGACAGTAATGGCAGCGCCACTGAACATCACCGACTGCCCTGACAGATGGCTGACAGGAAGTCCACCCTACTGCTTGTAATTATTGCCCTAATTACATATACGTACCATTTTTTCAGTTGTGGAGTTGGTTGGCCTTGGACACATTAAAGATTTTTTTCCCAATTTATTAACTACCACAGGGGTGTTGGTGAGTGATCTGCTTCAGTGACACTGTTCAGCGGGAAGCATCATTATATATAGTCTGTGATGCTTCAAACACCGGATAATGTTGCTCAATCCTGCTTGGGGCAACCATGTTGGCAAGGGTTTAGTGGAAAATATGCAATCTAACTGAATGAAGCAGCATGTGAACCTCCAACAGCCACCACGCCTGTAGGATGCCGCTGGCGTCATGCACTCTGATCAGCACTGGAGGCGCTGAATCATCTTTATGGGTTTGCAGAAGAGCCAAAGGCCACAGAACATTTGAAAGCCCCACGGGGCCCTTTCTCGAAAGGGACCCTGCTCTCCGGAAAGGTCACACGCGCCAGGTTGCCATGGTGCCCATTCACCGCCTAGTGATGCGGGAAACACGGATGCTGGATTGGAGGGTCCTGATGGGATAGGGCAGCGAGCATCCTCCATCCAAAGCAGATGGAGCCATGTCAGGCCGCTGGTTCAAAGTCTGAGATTCTGGTTTTGATCAGTCCAGATTTTTGGAATAATGCAGGAAAGTGGATTTTCTCCATCTCACTGTGCTTTATAAAAATGACAGATGCTCAGTAGCTCCTAACACTCAGCCTCCTTTCGTGCTCCTCATCTCTACTCCTATTTCGACTTCTCATTCAATTTCATCCCCTCATGCTTTGGACTCCCCACCAAACCTCCTCTCCTGTTCACTGTGCTGCAGTTTGGCCGCCGGGACTCTTCGCTCGGATCCATCTTCCTCTCTCTTCTGCTCCGCTCACTCTACACCCCCCCGTCTGTTCTCACCGCCCATCTTTAAAAGATCGGTGACCTAAAACCTGCCCCCATTTAATGCCCGCTTGCTCACACATTCGTGTCATGCAGATGGCTGGCCGACACATTTGTAATGGACACTTGAAGATGCGCACAGTAAAGGATGGATCAGACTCTTTGTCCACAGCTAAACAGCGACCCAGAATCAGGGGGCTGCTTCTTCCCAAAGCAGTGAGATTCTGGCTCTACACACCCATGCGTGTGACAGAATACGAACACATGACCACAGCCTGAGAGCCCCAGGCAGGTCATGGTGGCTCTGTGGCTGTCACACGGAGCTGAACACACATGCCTGGTGGGTTTCAACAGCTTATCCCATAAAAATCTGTGCCCTGGTGCCTTGGTGCCATTGTACCAAGCAAGTGTGGATGAAGGAGGACCTCTGACTAACCTGCACCTACCATTTAGGACTTGAGGAGGTGACTCAGCCAGCTACAGGTGTAGGCGCTGGACCCGCATCCCCATAATAACCCGGGTCCTTCGACCAATGACCCTCTCACTTGTCCTCCCCTGCTGTTCCACACTCTTCGACTAGCCTTCCCCCATTAAGATTAAAAATACTATCCAGTGTTGATCTTCAGCACATGCAGGGACACAGAGGTAGGGATTATGGCTCAGAGCACAGCTGAGAGCGGTCCTGCGTGGCCTATTTAAAATCCCATTAATAAACCCAAATATCAACACAACGGCATGGAGAAGCAAAGGGGGACACCAGCTGGCATGTCAGTTCAGGATCATCAGCATGCAAATCCCAGGAGAAAGACTACTGTTGTACTTTACAACCACCATCTCTAATAATAACAATGACAGACATACATGTAGTTATGTTCAATTGATAATGGCGTTACTTCCCAATGAATGCTGCTCCTCGATGAGATTTAACCTCCTTGATAAGCTACAGCTGGTCAGGAAAAGATTAATCACAATCAACAGTGGGGCATCAGAAAGTCAGGTTAAGATGACACGCTGCCGCTGACGGCACCCACAAGGAGGCGCTGTTTATTCGACTGTCATGGGAATGTGAGATAACGATTCCATTGAAAACTTATGATCTCTTTATATCACTATCCTCAGGACCCACCCAAATTTTCTTTAATTGAATTTTCTAGAAAATCTGTGACAGCATGCCAACGCAGCGGCTGGATTCAGGTAGCTCTGGATGCTGCTGTTAGCCTCAGTGGGAGTCGTAAAGGGTGACATCTATGTGGGACAGCATGAAGTAAGACCACACTGTGTGTCACTCGGGTCAAAGGGATGCATTCTGCAAGTATCTACAAGTCATTTTCTTCATTGTAATAGGAATATTATAAATTTACTATCCAAATATACTATCTGTGCAAAGTCTTCATATGTCCATATAATTTCCAATAGCCTATACATAGCTAAAAGAATGTGTGTTCGTGTGTGTGTGTACCCAGACGATATCTGTACCATCGTGCTTAACAGGATATTTCATACAAAGACAGGTAACTGCAGAATATTGACCTAAAATAGTTGCAGCTGCAAACTGCTGGACAGAGAGATAGAGGGGCTTCAGTTTTCTGGGAGCCTTTAACAAGCATTCATCGATCACAGCATTATCATACTAAGTTGCATTTCAGTTGGTGAAGGTGTAGATGGGGTACTAGTGACTGAGAAGATTGCGAAGGACTTAGTCTATGCTACCTTCTGATGATTCATTTTACCCCAAAACACCAGCGTGTTGTATGCTTGTGTGATTCCAGGTGATCTACACTCTTTTCCATAGTCTCGGACTGAGGGCCTGTTGCTTGGTACCAGCACTGTGGATGGACCTGGTGGAGCCATTCCAATGAGTTAATCAAGGTGAACAGGAAAAGGACACAGCAGCAGTTATGTCCCATGTTTACACAACCCTATATATCAGTGCACCTCTGCTTGCTAACAGCCCTCAATAAGACTGAAGTTATGGGACAAATTCTGCATTCCGGTGCAGGTTGGGGGTATCGGAGAAGCTGACATCGGTTTACCTGACATCAAAGCAGCAGCTGCGGTTCATGAGAGAAGCTTAAATGTCAGCCCATGGATGGGCACCAGTTAAAGATGGAGCCGGATACTCGACACGAGCTTGTCCAACAGCATTTTCCGCAGTGGAAGCGAGAGACACTGAGGTGGAGGAGTTAATCGAAGAAGGCATCATTCACAACAGCACACTGGGGCTGAGGCACAGATTTCACACAGATGAGGAGATTAGGACACAAGTAGGTCAAATCAGCAGAGAAGACACCCTCTCAGACCTGCTGACCTTTCAGACAAACCAGTTTACACTGGTTCTCTAGGTACAGAAAATGCATCTTCCACAATCGGTGCAATCTGTATTTCTGTTTGGCTGGGTTTATTGGCCATTGCCTTCACTTTGCACTCACATTTATTGCAACACTGGTTTGAAAACAACCCCCCATGTTAGCACTGTTCTTGGGGCCTGCAGCTGTGCTGTCAGTTGCATTCTGTACACAAACATTTAGTCCTTGCTCTTCATCTGCAGATTCAGTCATGAAAAGGTCAGAAAATGTGAAATGTCACAAGTAGACCTTGTTATGATGGACTCATAGCTAAACAGGTATCTTTGTTAGAAGAAAATAAAGGAAAAATAACTATCTTGATTATATTTAGATAGCAGACATCACATCTCACACCGTGCCAAATCTAAGCTAACCTCCATGATTAGTTGATGTACAGATCTCATTCATTTTCTGATGACTTGAAATCTTGCAAGTCTCAACAAATTGAACAGCCCAGCTAGAAAGATTAGGAGCAACTGGGCTAGGCACAGTGACATGAAAATCAGCACATCTTTCCATTTCCATCAAGCATCCTTGTCCATTTACACCGTGAAGCAGTGAAATGAGCACGAGCTTCTCTCCTTCTGCTCTTTTCCCAAACATTCCCACAGAGGCAGAAATCTTAAGCACACATGGTGACATTTGTGGATTAGCTCTTTGGCACGGGGTGAGACGCTTCTCTGACAATCACGGAAAGCAGCTGTGTTGTGTCACGCCTGACAGGGCAGAATGTGTGCCAATGTCTCCATTGTCAGTTTTTACCGTCTTCCTGCAGCAGCACAGGCGACATCATATGTTCCCATTCTCTGCCAGTGCCACCCGATTCCCTGATCTCAGCAGAAATCTGAACCCCTCTCTCCTGAAACTGAACCGAGTGCTCCACATTCCAGACACCCCCACCCCACCCCCCTTATCACTTTCCTCCTTACAGGTAGTCCTCCCCACAGGCAGGATT
>JAODUD010000045.1:8316456-8335021 GCA_026784285.1 Stomatorhinus walkeri
AGATAAGATTTTAACAACTCTGAGCTATTAAGTTCTCCCCAAGCGAGCTTGATGGGCTGAATGGCCTCCTCTCGTTTATATAGTTCTTATGTTCTAGGGCAATGGGAGAGCTGGGAAACGGGAGAGCAGTGGAATGAGGGAACTAGGGGTACAGGGGAACAAAGGAACAAGGGAACAGGGGAATGGGGGAACTGGGGAAACAGGGGAATGGGGGAACTGGGGGAATGGAGGAAGTGGAGGAACAGGGGAATGGGGAACAGGGCAACATAGGAACTGGGGAAACAGGGGAATGGGGGAACTGAGCAATGAAGAAAAAGAGGAATGAGCAAAATAAGGGGACAAAAATATATTTATGGGGGGAAGGTGAGAAATACAGCAAAACTGGGGGGGTGGCTCTTTCCCTCACTGCAGAAGCTCCTCAGTTCCTTCAACACTTACCTTCATTTAACACAGCATCAACCAGGAGCCCATCGTACCTCTGGACTGTCATTTTCTAACTGGATCGATAGTATACTCCATGAAAACAGCAGCAGCTATGAGCCACTGATGCTGGCAGATAATGAAAAGCTACAGGAACACAGGAGCCCACTAAGGGAGGGGGGTAAGGGAGCAGAGCAGTTTGACATGGCTGGTTGTGAAAATGCCTGCATCCAGGTTCAAGCAGCGCTTGCCGGGTGGAGTCTTATTAAGCCTCTGGGATGAATGACGAGGGGAGCTGAGTATGCAGCCTCATAGAAATGCCACAGTGCTGTGCATTGTGGTTAACTAACACTCTGTGTGCTCTCCCCAGGGTCGTCTCTTGAGCAAAGCCACCTGAACAATGCCGCCCTTTCCCCGCTGTACCCACCCCTTTCCCTCACGCACCCCAACAGCCACTTCAACTCTTCAAACCTGGGCTTCAGCAAGCACACGTCACTCAAGCTCACGGGTAAGCGCACAGCAGCGTGCGGAGTAGGTGCACGCACAGGCACTTTCAGTAGCACCAGGTCCCCCTGCCCAGCTGCGGTCCAGAATCACACCTTACCCCATGCAGCCACAGGTACACACACACCCTAGGAAGAACAGGCAGGACCCATCACACACTCAGAAATGCACACGGACTGCAATCTGAAACAGTGCTTGGGACAGCATGCAGCCAGGAATGCAGTAGGACAGCGTTCAGACAGGCATGCAGTAGGACAGCGTATAGGCAGGCATGCAATAGCACAGACAGGTGACAGGGCAGCATGCAGACATGCCTCCAGTAGGACAACATGCAAACAGGCAGGCAGTAGCATAGCGTCCTGACAGGCATGCGGCAGGGTGTCTACTGCCTGGTAGGGGGACTAGGGTGCCATTTATACTCAATCACAGAGCCTGTGACTCCCCCTTGGGCGTCAATCTGATATTGCTTCATTAAGGGAAACCAACAAATTGAAACATCCCCTTGGGATCACCCCTCACCCCAGTGGGGAAATTAGTTATGCCCTGGGCCGTTGCGCAGCCAAAGTCGATCAGAGGACACAGTCGGGGCTTTTGGACAGAGTGAATCATGCTTCAGTAGGAGTGGCAGCAAGAGCTGGATCAGTACAGCTCTAATCGCACCTTAATTAAATACAAACGACCTGCGTGGCCCAATGGAGGGCAGAGACAGGAACCTATAGAAAGTGGGAGAGGCGGTTCAGACCATCTCTGTCAGTCAGTGACGATATGGCAAGCAGCTTCCTGCCAGGGGCTGGTATGGGAGCGGCATGAACGTAAATCGATCTCCCCATCAGTCTCCTTCATTGTTCGAAGGAGAAACTGGCAGCATCTTTGGCAGACAGAAGTCAGAACAGCCTCAGGCGTGGTAAAGTTAGAACCAAAATCTGCAGAGGCCCTTGTTCTCAGAATGATTACAAAAACGAACTGGGTAAAACAAGCAGCTACTCTCTGCTTATGGGTGGCAGGTGAGAGAAATGCCTCCCACCACTCAAAGAAACTCTGGATTCTATACAGGAAACAGGCACCTAGACTATCTGCTTGGGTTCACAGTCCAGTGCAATTTTGGCACCCCAGTGAAACAGAATTTATTTTGAATTTTTTTATTATTAAAACTGCAAACAATACAGAGAAGTTTCAAACCCAGAATTTTAAAAATTGCATACTTTTCCAGACTCTAGTAGAAGGGGTGAGTGATGGTAAAAATTGTCATGGGGGAGTACACTACTAGCTAAAGTTGTAGAAACACTTCCACTTTTTAGAGATTGCAGAATCATACTTGTAACACGGTCAATAGTCAGCTGCAATCTCCATTCCAATTGCTGTCACTAAGATGCATGGGTTTCATTTTGGGGCAATCTGTTGATCAGTTCCAATTGTTCACCTACACAATAATTAAACAGGATCAAGTGACCAAACCGCTCTTTTCTCTGTGAACACTATGCGGCATTGCTACAAATTTGGTGTGATCTGTTTCAAGTTTTGATCAAATCAGACAACATGTTTATAAAATTTGAAAAAGATCCAGCAAATACTTTTTGAGCTATTATATTAACAATAAAGCACCTGTGTTGGCAGACAGGTCCCAAAACTGTAGACATTTCCTGATTGGGGAATGGAATGATCAAGACAAAAATTATAAAAATAATAAATGCAAAATCACTTTTGGGCCCTTCAGTAGCTGCACGTGTTGTCCTAGATGGGGTAGTGATGCCCTAATGGTCCTTCTTCACAGTCAGGTACCTTGGGTCACTGACTGAAACCTTGTATTAATGGATGGGGATTGGCCCTGGTGCTGGTGTCACTCGGAAATAACATTTTTCCGCTCAAATCTTTGCCCGATTTCCTCATTAGTATATTTTAATGTTTATCATTTCCAGCGGGGTGGCACTGGGGGTGGCAAGGGCTCTGTTGGGGGTGGCAATTGCCACCCTCTTGGCTCCACCCCTGCATAAAAGTCACATGAATTTCGAGGTGGCATTGCAAAAACCTGTATTTGATTTATGACCACATACTAAAGTGGCCCAAATCGGAATTGATAAAATCGGATTTGTGCCACATTTATCCTGCAGTGTGAACCTAGCCTAAGTCATGGATCCATATGTGTAGAGTCTGCATGTTATCTTGGGTATTCCTCTGGGTATTTTGGTTTCTCCACATATCCCACGGATACTCAAAACATACCTGATTGTACACATGATGCAACAGAAAACGTGACTTGTCAGCCTTCTAGCGTTGCTCCAAGGTCCAGTTCCAATGCTTGCATGCCCTTTGTAGGCACTTTGGACAGTGGACAGTGGTCAGCATGCCTGTGGCTATGCAGCCCCGTGTGTTGTGATACGTTACTCCCATAGTTATCATAAAAATGTGCTGCAATAGCCCTTCTATTGGTTTATACCAGATGTGATAGCCCTTAGTTCACATCCCGCATCAATGAGCGCTGGTCACCCAACACCCTTTCAGCATTTTGTGGTTTTTCCCTCCTAGGACTGCTCTCGGTAGGTGTTCGCCACAAGCTTTGATATTTCGGAGATTCTCTGACTCAGTCATATATCAAAATTTTATGACTCTGTGCCATGCACCATTATCTATGGTTTGCATACTTCCAAAACTATAAAGTGAGTTCTTACTAGGAATGGCAGATTTCATCTTCAGCTGATGTGAATGAATAATTTTCTGTGTAATGAGATGCACGTGCCAGTTACTCGGTGATGTGTTCAGACACCACATGCTATGGAAGGTCTACTTACTGGTGTAATCTTAGCCAGCACATATCTTTACTTTGCACTGAGACTAATCGCTAACAGGAGAATTTTTAAGTGGCGTGAAGATTCTGCAGTATACATGCACTTATTACTGGTCTCCAGGGGTGTTGGTGCCCTGGAGCAAAACGATTTCCAGTCGCCTAAGGATCTGAAAACATTCATTTGGGTACGGACCAAGGAGTAGAGGTTTTTATAGCAGTAACAGAGAGGGGAAAATGAGGAAATATAAAGATTAGATGATAGATAATGTAAGTGATGATAACAACTGCCATACCATGTTATTTTAAACTCAGCAGGAATAAATTACATAGAGCTTTAATGAAGCAACATATTTCCCCTATATAAGGCATATTATAAGGAGATACATTTATTACTGATAATAAAAGAGGAACAGTTCACAGATTACTTGGATTTATTAAGAATGTGTCTGATCTGGCCCCAAGTGCTGTTAATAGGCACTACACACATGCTATGTGTTAATGGGCACCTGCAGGTGTACATCTGTACACACCCTTGGCATTTAGACTTATTCATTGGATAATGTTACATGCATTTTTTGCCTTTAATTGTCTGCAACAGAAACATAAAAAGGATAGTAGGGCTGCACGATTCTGGGTTAAATATAAATCACAATTTTTTTTCAGCTGGAATTGAGATCACAAGATTCACAATTCTTGAGCGATACATTTCTCTGTATTATTATATTTCATTACATGTTACCTTTATGAAGATGGAACAAACAATATCAGACTTCTTTATTGTCATAGTACAGAGTACAATGAACTGAGTAGCAGACCTTTTGATGTGCTCACATGTAACAAATATCAGTTAAAAACAAGAAGGAAAAAAGCTACAGATTACAGATTTAAAGGACTTAAATAATATATAAATATGAAATCTGCAAGTATATGTGTGGTTCTGTATAAATAGAATGTATATTGTGTAATCTGAATAGCAGTTGAAATTTTGCACTCCAGGATATTGCACAATGAGGCCCAGGTTACTGTTAATGTAATAGAAAATATACACTATATTGCCAAAAGTATTGGGACACCTACCTTTACACAGACATGAACTTTAATGACATCACATTCTTAATACATAGGCTTTAATATGGAGTTGGCCCACCGTTTTGCAGCTATAACAGCTTCAACTCTTCTGGGAAGGCTGTCCACAAGGTCAAGGAGTGTGTTTATTGGAATTTTTGACCATTCTTCCAGGAGAGCATTCGTGAAGTCAGGCACTGATGTTGGACTAGAAGGCCTGGCTCGCATTCTCCGTTCCAACTCATCCCAAAGGTTCTATCGGCTTGAGGTCAGGGCTCTGTGTAGGCCAGTCAGGTTCCTCCACACCAGACTCACTCATCCATGTCACTATGGACCTTGCTTCGTGCAGTCATGTTTTAACAGGAAGGGGCTATCCCCAAACTGTTCCCACAAAGTTAGAAGCATGAAATTGTCCAAAATGCTTTTGCATGCTGCTGCATTAAGAGTTAATTTCACTGGAACTAAGGGGCCAAGCCCAACCTCTGAAAAACAACCCCACACCATAACCCTCCCCCACCAAACATTACACTTGGCATGTCAATGCAGTCAGGCAAGTACCGTTTTCCGGGCAACCGGCAAAGCCAGACTCATTCATTGGACTGCCAGACAGAGAAGCGTGATTCTTCACTCCAGAGAACATATCTCCACTGCTCTAGAGTCCAATGGCGGCGAGCTTTACACCATTGGATCCGATGCTCTGCATTGCACTTGGTGATGTAAGGCTTGGATGCAACTGCTTGGCCATGGAAACCCATTCTATGAAGTTCTCTACGCACTGCTCTTGAGCTAATCTGAAAGCCACATGAAGTTTGGAGGTCTGTAGCTATTGACTCTGCAGACAGTTAGTGACTTCCTCACACTGTGCACCTCAGCATGTGTTGTTCCCGTTCTGTGATTTTACACGTGCAACCACTTTGAGTTGCTGTTGTTCCCAATTGCTTCTACTTTGTCATAATACCACTAACAGTTGACCATGGAATATTTAGTAGCGAGGAAATTTCATGAATGGACTTATTGCTCAGGTGGCATCCTATCACAGTACCATGGTTGAATTCACTGAGCTCCTAAGAATGACCCATCCTTTCACAAATGTTCCTAGAAGCAGTGTGCATGGCTATAGTATAGTAGGTGCTTGATTTTATTCACCTGTGGTTATGGATGTCATTGGAACACCTGAATTCATTGATTTGTCCCAAAACTTTTGGCAATATGGTGTATATATTAAAGCGCAAATAGAAACATATATGTAAATATGTAAAGATACACAATAATTTGGCTAACACCAGATAGAAAGACACGGAATCTCAGCAGAGATTCAGGACAATCTCACCTAGGGTGCCAGAACAGCCAGGGGCAGCCCTGCACTGGCAAGTTTTACAGAGGATAGTAGACAGAAATATATTGATTATCGCACAAATGTTCTGATGCGGAAATATGGAGATGTAAGCAAAAAAAAACATATTCATTAATGTATTTACTGTAAGATACAAAACTAATTCCCATCAGCTCATTTTTTGCTCCACGGTTTCTCATATCCTTGCACTTCCAAGTTAGCGCCAGTGCTTGTGGTCAACCATTCAGCGAGTGATAAGCGATAAGCGATAAGCCCCACCAAGTAGTTAATGGTCAATGAAAAAGAACCTACTCCAGAGTAGGGATTTAAAAATGGTTCAGGAACTACCTTTGAGAACTATAATTGGGCTGTCTTCACAATAGGTACGCGGTGCATGTGTGGAGAGGGGATGGTGGCACATAATCTGAGATGAAATCCTGCAGGAGGCCCTGTGCTGTACGTGTTTGCACATTGCCTATTGGTAGAGAGGTGCCTGTGAACTTTTAATATCTCCCTGGTGCCTAGTGTGATGATTAATACACAGCCCCCTGCCCATCATCTCCCCACCCCGACGCAGATTATCAGGACTACGACAAAGAGCTTGGGAAGACAAATAACAGCGGACACTAAAATTCCCAAGATGAAAAACTAAAGAGGGAAAAAACGGAGAAGCAAACAAGGTTGTTACTGTCCAAGGGCTCTGGGCTGACAGCACTGACCTTACTCACAGCTTGCCCACTAATCTGACTCGACAAGCCGCCTTGGTCTATTTTTAAAACTCACACATATTGTGTAGTTATCATTGCACTTAATGTTCACTGAAGAGGATATACTCCCCCACCTTAAATGGGCTCCTCCCTTTAACACTGTCACAATCGGTGTTTGTCTGTTCATGCGTTTAGCCCTATCTTACCTGACAAGGTGTCAAAGACAGCTCACCAACAGGATATTTCCAGCTGGTCTGTTCTCTTGGCATTTGTTCCAAATGTCTTTAACACGTCCTCAGTGTCTTAATTTTCCAAGTACAAGTTCTATATGTAAGTATATAAAAATGTTAGAAACAACAGCTTGGCACAGATTTTGTGCTGAGGCGTAAAAAGTAAAATGTGTGCAAAAAGGAGGCTTTTTGGCATTTTGAACTATTCATTTCTGGGACACATTTTAACAATACAAATACAACTTAAAATTAAAACATGGCAACCAAAAATAAGAAGTAACCCTTTTTTATGACAATAACTTCAGCTAAACACACAGAAAACATTCAGGTATAGTCATTTATATTTAAACTTGTAGAGAATGATGAACCTTCAAACCCTAAAATACACAATATAGGGTCTTCACAACCTTTACAGGGATAAATGTTTAACAGAAGTATTGATGGATGGATGTCATGTAGGATGGTGTGGCGTTCAGTACTGTAGCTTGCACTGAGGAATTAATCCTGACCTTAACGTGTTTTCTATGTTTATCACAAGGATGTGATGTGATTTATATACAGCTCTGGAAAAAAAAAGAGACCATTATATTTATATATTTTTTTTATCTGCATTTTTAAATCCTCGTTTAATCCTGTTCTGCTGGCAGAAGGCTACACTGTGGCAGGCTGCTTCCAGACTCAAAGTTTCTAAGACCATAGTATACAAGAACAAGGCATACAGGTAAAGAGACAGCAGCTTAGCACAGAGTAAGACAGATTTTGTGCTGAAGAGTAAAATGTGTGCAAAAAGGAGGCTTTTTGGCATTTTGAACTATTCATTTCTGGGACACAATTTTACAATACAGAAACAACTTAAAATGATAACAAATGGCAACCAAAAATAGTAAGAAACAACAACACCTGTTTCTGACAATAACAGGAGACACTGGGAACGACCAGAAACCAGCCAGGTAGAGGGCAGAAGCAGCTTTCCAATGCCAGAGATGATCGTCAGCTTATCCAGCAGCGCCTCATAAATCAGAGGGTGACCTCAAGTGACCTTCAGATGGAATGGGAAACATTAAGTGGTGTGAAGTGCACGGATAGGACAAGTTCAACAGGCTCCTAGAAGCAGGACTGAAGTCCCAAATAACAAGGCAGAAGTCCTTCATCAATGAGATCTAGGGAGGAGCCAGGCTGGAGTTTAAAAAGATGTAAATTTCACAGAGGCGCACACCCATACTGTAAATTGAGAAATGAGTCGAACTGAAAATTTTGCTGTGGTCTCTTAATTTGCTCCTGAGCTGTATCTCATGATTGGCAATTGTACATGTGTGTGTATCTATGATGGAGTGATGCATCCGAGGGGTCCCCCTAATCTACAGATGGGTGCATGTAACATTTCCTTCCTGTTTCATTTCAGATTCTGCCAGAGATTACTATAAAGGTTACCCCATGGTGGACTATGTCCACCATCAGCCCAAGTCCTCAACATTCCACCCCAAGGAGAAGAGCTATCTGCCATCGCCTGACATCCATTCCCCGCTGCCCATCACCTTTGCGGCCTCCGAGATGCCAATGTCGAAGATATCAAAGACCAATCAGCAGCCCCTCACTTCCAGCTCCGCTTTCAAGTCGTGGGACCCCAGTAGAAGCTATGAGCAGCAGCCGGTGTCACACCAGGAGCAGTCCTACGACTGCCAGCATGTCTATTCTGGAAAGAGCCCATTCAACACCGAGACTCTGCCCGAGCTTTTCACTCAGCCCCTGGGGTATGGACAACAGATACTCCTCTCCCAGAAGCTTAAGGGGGTGCCCACCAACAGCAAGACGGAGGTCACGGTCTGAACGATGGGCCCTGGAGTGTGGGACAGCGCTTCCACAAAACTGGATGCATGTTAAATGTGGTGAGGAATCAGAGACATGACTGCTTGCTTGTGATTTTTTTCCTCCCATCTCCCTCTCCCTTCCCTGTCGACCCCCCCCCCCCCCCAACCCTCAGACTCTGTCACCTCTCTTCCCAGCTCGGTTCGTGCTCCTCCTGTAGACCACATGCGGTCTGCATGTCCTATCGTTATGGTTAGAGGGACATATATAGTCTCGCTCACTGAAAAAGGTTCCCTGGGATACAACATGGCTGCAGGGACAATGTACCCAGCAGCTTCAGACAAGAACAGAAGAGAGGCACTGTTCCGGGAACCGGAAGAGAAAGGAAATATAAGTCTTTGCCAAGGTGTTTGTCCAGGAGGAACAGAATCAGAGAAAATAGGAGTGCCATCTGCTGCTTGGGCTCCAAGCAAAGCCCAGACTGCAGCAGGTTACCCACACGACTCGAACAGCAAGGATCACATCACATGCTGGTGCTGATGAGGTCAGAGCCCCATTTGTCCCAGGGGCCCTATGGCATGGATGCCACAGCCGCTGAAGCAGCAGGGTACTGGGTGTCAAGAAGGTGTGAACTGACTGAACACGGATCATGTAGAGAGTGCTCTGGGACAGCCTGATTCACTGATGATATTCTGAACCAATCCTGATTTAGCCATCGCTTAAATGACATTGCATGCTTTAAGCTGGGGCTCAAAGTTTTATGGTGAACCGTTGACGTGTGTAGAGCGGAGATCCGTAGTGGAGACTCATGACGGCTTTTCTAGAATGACCTAAAAACCAGGAAGGATTCATATCTAGTGCATGCTGATAACATTCATAAATCACAACATTAGCATAGACACTGAACTCTTGTTTAATACCAATGTTTAATACAGACACATTATTACCATGTATGTGCAGGGTATAGGTTACTGATGAGGCAAGAGATGAGAGTGAAGTTATCAGGCACATATGATGTGCTGACAACATTTACCTAAATCACTTACCTTTACAGTTTTATTGCTTTATGTCCCTTAAGCCGTACCCACCGCGGACAGTTTGAATAGTAGCAGGAGTTCCTTGAGTCGACCCTGAGTGATCACTCAGGCTGTTCACAGGCGTACTGCATGCTTTTGTTAGCACTGACCTGCAGTCTGGTAGCAAGGTGAGAGCGTGTTCAGGAATATCTACACCTTAGGGCTGGCAGCTGCCAGTGGGAGAACTGTACTGTCAGGGTTGGGTGGGCCACGTAGCCTTCAAAACATAGTCATTAGTGGCACATTATGTCAAGTTCTGACAAATATTCGTAACTATGTAGAGAAAAAACATGATAATGCTCTGTTTTTGGGATTGCTGTAATAGATAATGCCATGTTAGCTCTAGGTGTTTGACAGTCTACATCTGTAGTAATCCACAGTCAGCCATCACGACTCATGCTTCCACGTGGAAGGGCACTTATGAGGACACCTGAGAGTCTACATCATCGCTGCCGGATTCAGGCACTGCAGATCTCCGATGCTGGTATTGACTTGGAGTAAGAGTCTCCTCTAGGGCGTGCATACTGATTTATTATGTGCATGTACAGAAAGCATAGCCCTGCCTGTCTCAGTGTGAAAGAAAAACAAACTGGTGTGGTCACATCTTCCCATCTTCACGCATGACGGGCGCAAGGTTCTACAGACCATCCCAGCTGAAAAGCAAACAAACTGGTGTGGTCACATCTTCCCATCTTCACGCATGATGGGCGCAAGGTTCTACAGACCATCCCAGCTGAAAAGCAAACAAACTGGTGTGGTCACATCTTCACGCATGACGGGCGCAAGGTTCTACAGACCATCCCAGCTGAAAAGCAAACAAACTGGTGTGGTCACATCTTCCCATCTTCACGCATGACGGGCGCAAGGTTCTACAGACCATCCCAGCTGAAAAGCACCACGACACCACTTAAGGTCTTTGTTGTGCATTTTTGGGTCATGGGGGGAATTAAGCTATATGCAATTTTCTTTAAAGAGCAATAACACCTACACTACCAAGGACACCCTGACAAAGTCCATGCCTAATGCTTAAGTGACTGCACAGCTTGAAAAAGGAAGATGTCATGAGATTGGCCCTGCTGGGGCTTCTCAGTGTCTCAGCTTTGGATGGGTCCATTATGTTGTGTTTCCAGCAGGAAGGGATTGCTCCCAGTGTCCACAGCTGACTTTTCCAACCCAGAGGGCCAGCACCATCAGTATCAGCTTATAGATTGACCAGGGGCCGGTTGCACAAAACACCTTGAGTTAAGATTTTCCTTTAAGTCCAAGTTAAGGTCTCCCTAAAATAAAGTCAGTTGCACAAAACACCATTAAGTCTCCTCCTTAAGGTTTCCTTAAAATTTTCCCTTAAATATATAAGTTTTTCTCCTTATCTTGGTCGTATACTTAAGGAATCCCTTAACGGTTGAACAAAAGACCTTAGCAACCAAACTAAGGAGAAAAATTAAGGTACCTCTAACCGTACCTTAACTGCAACATGGCAGTTTATGATGGTAAATAACGAAAATTAACGCATCCCAAAAAGTTTTCCGCGCTCGGGAGAACCTCTTAGATACGCTTAATGATCAGCAATTGATTTAGCTTTACAATTGACCGGCAGTCAATTTATGATTTGTCCGATTGTCTACAGTTCGATCACCCCACAATCCGAAGCCGTGCTCTCCCAGCTGCGTTGCAATTAACGATTGCTCTGCGGTTTTATGCTACGAGCTCGTTACAGGCTGTAACAGGTGATGTATCTCATGTCCACAAGTCACCGAATTTCAAACGCCATTGCCCGTCTGTTGAACACCGTGGTGAAATTCCCCTCTAAACAAGAAGAGGATGAAATAGCGACATACTTCTTTATTCAAGCTCTCGTACAATATGAAGATCAACTTAACAGAAAAAAATCAATATTCAATCAATGTGCAGTTAGTTTCCAATCATGAACATAAAACAACTAACGTTGTAGCACAAAGTAGACTTCTTGAATTCATTTTCATTGCAATTTCCTCCCACATTCGTTGTTTTATTTTTGCTGTTATTTGCGGATCAGTTTTACTTTTTAATATGTTCTTTCTTTTATTGTATTCAGCCAAAAGTATAATATTTTCCTCCTCTGATCAATTTGGCTTTTTTTGTCAAATTTTCTCCCATTTTTTTTTTTACTTTGTGAGTAACTTTGTGAAGCTTTAGCTGGTATCACAAGCAGGCGCGAGTGCAAGCATATGAACTGCATCCATGGAAACGGGACAATTTTATTGCTGTAAAGCGTCTTTCAATGTTGTAAATGCCTTAAAGTTCAGAATCAGAATCAGCTTTTATTTGCCAAGTCTGCTGGGACACACAAAGAATTTGTTTCCGGCAGCTTGAGACTCTCTCGTATACAGACAATAAGCGACACTATACAATTATAAATTACACTATACAAGAAATACAAATGTGAAAAATGATAAATATTATAAATATACACACGTGGGTAACACTGCAATTTTAAGGTGCGAGGCAGAGTGCAAACAGGGGGGAAACAGACATAAGGCAGGTGACACATTAGCTGTTTATGAGGGTGATGCCCTGAGGGAAGAAGCTGCTCCTATGTCTGGTGGTTTTTGTGTACAGAGTTCTGTAGCGCCTGCCAGAGGACAGGAGCTGGAAAAGATTGTGTCCAGGGAGTTTTCCCTTAACTAAGGAAACCTTTTAAGGGGTTCTGTGCAACATCCTTAAATAAATCCCTTAGCTAAGGAGAAATTAAACCTTAAGTGTCATACTTAAGGGGAAAACTTAAGGTGTTTTGTGCAACCAGCCCCATGACTTTATCCAACTGCATAACCATAGAAAATATAAATCAAACCCCTTTGGCTGTGAGCCAAATAAAAATTTATTTCAGCCACAAAATCATCAGTGCTGGGCTGCATAAGAGAAGGGATATACAGTTTACAGTTGTTCACTAAGCACCAAGTTCTGCACTTTGGCATTATGATGAGACATTGGGGTGTCCCAGTTCCACTCAGAAAAGCAATAACCAGACTTTGGGAAGGCTTAGTGACAAGGGGACGTACATGGTATATAACAAGATGTAAAAGTGAGGGGCTTCCATTGTGGAGCGAGCTATCTAGGGCAGTGCCGGTTGGTCAAAGGATGGACGTATGTGCACCACGGAACACTTGTAGGACAAATGGCATTTCTGTGAACCCCTGAATGACAGAATATCCCCCAGGCAGCTCAAGCCTGTGCCGGGGGTCAGAAACGGCAGAGCTGAGCATGCAATTTTGGTACCAATAACTGTGGGCATCTGTGACCGGCCCAGGAGCAGGGGACTGAGAGATGCTGACTCAGCTGCATGTGAATGTCCCAGAGCTGATGTCACAACAAAATACTAACTATGGAAGGAAAATAATGTAATGAAGACGATTAGAAAGGAAATATATATATGAAATGCAAAATTAAAATGTATTCTTGTAAAATAGTGTTAAAGTGTTTGAGCGGCACATTTGGATACATTTAAGACAAACTCGATTATCAACAAATCATGTGACTAATCCAATGTTCAGCTGACATACACCGTATTTGGTATCTGTAAGGGCTTTTGAGAACTGAACTGCTGGTTTTCTTCGGGAAGAAGAACCGCGAATGTTGCGCCAAGTTCGTTCAAACTGCAATTTAAATAAATCAAGAAATTGCCTTCCAAACGAAACACAAGTTTCTATGCTGTAAATCGAGAAATGAAAAGAGCAGATGATGCCTCAAAAACGTGGTAAAACACAGCATGATTTTATCTGAACGCAAATGCAAAAGTCTGCTTTCAGAGGCCGGAACCGAAAATAAGGCAAACGAGCTCAACCAGCCTGAATAAGAAGAGCCATTCAGGACAAACACGTGCGTGTGATGTTCAAATGCCCGTTTGGACAGTGGAATGACTCACCAGCTTTTTTGGAAAAGGAAGATTTTTATGTTAAACGGCAATAATCGTTTCTTGAGTATTAACCATTTAATTTATTTACATCCATGCTTACGACTGCTGTTCTTAATTCTTAGTTCAGGGAAAATGAGCAAAAAAGCTTAAATATGTATTTGTATGATATACTGTATAAATAAACATTTTAAACACGCACGCACGCATTCTGAAGTGAAATATAATCATTAAACCAAGCCAACACCTGTGGCCTGTACTACGAAGCAGGGTTACTGGCTTATCGGGGTAACTTGTCGGATTTAAGGTACCACATTTTAAATGGACTAAACATTCGCTCACTTACATTTTGCCCAAACTACCTTAAATCCGACAATTAAAGATACCCCGATAAGCCAATAACCCCGCTTCGCAGTACAGGCCACCGAAGCGGACCATTTACCTGGGTCTTAAGCCCCGCCTGGCCTGAACGGCGCACGGTAGTGCCGAGCTTCCTCCTCTAGGGGGTCTGTCCTGCGGTCTTCCTGTATCCCCAGTCACTGTGAACATACGATTTTTTGAGATGTCTGGATATGGAATAATGTGCATTATTTTTGACGCTACTGACTGTTAAAAACATAGACCGTTATCTAGTCAGATGTATTCAGTCTTTTGTTAAATTACATCGAAGCAGCTTCTTAGTCTGATTTTGTCTCTGTTACACACACGCACGCGCGCGTTTGTATTCAAACGTTTGTCGGGACCATCCATTCATTTATATGAATCCCAGCAATGAAAACCTTGATAACCCTATACCCAGCCGTAAGTAACCAAAGTAACCAAACAAAATACAAGACTTTTGTATTTGACAGATTTGTATAAAATTGAGTGTCCCCCTGTGAGGACCAAAAAATGGTCCCACAATGTCAATTTGTTTTTATCACATTTTGGGGACGCTTGGTCCCCACAATGAAATATATACGTGACCCACACATGCGCATATTAACCGTTAGTTTTCCCTGACGTAATCTGGATTTGAGTGATGCAGTCTCCGATGCACTGCTCTCTCAGAATCAAAAGGTGACAATGTCCTTCACCGTCCACCTGACACTAAGACTTGGCTTTAGTATCCAGGAACCGGGACCCACCGAGCTCTGTTTGTTTCAAACGACTGCGGCTCTTATGTTTGGGCAAAAAACGATTGTTCTAAAAGGTGACAGTGCTGAGAACGACCTGATTTTATGTGGCAAGAGCACTAATTATTTTTAACGTAAAGACTCGAGGTTGGAACTATTACACAGCTTTTAATTGTCCCTTTTTGTGGAAAACATTACTGTTCTTTGTATAACTTGACAAAAATGCAAATAGCATATATATATATATATATATAGCTGCATACGCATGTGTGTGTATGTATACATTTGGTTGCATATGCATGTGTGTCTTGCGTGCACGCATATTAAGAGGGAATTTGGTGGATGTTTTCAGCTATGAATTTCTGAGATGCAGTGATCCTGCAGTCTATCCCAGGAAGCACAGCACGCGAGGCTGAAGACACCCTGGACAAGATCCAAATGAAAACAAAATGGTGGAAATATAGACGCGTGGAAAGGGAATGGGAAGGTTAGGAAACTGAGACAAACACTATAACCGCTTCTGATTTGAGTATAGATAATCGGGTAATAATGTGATTGATTGTAAAGCGCCAAACACTGAAGGTGGGTACCACAGACAGGCAAGGGGATTTGGGAAGAACGACAGTCTGGCTCTGCCACTAGTGGGTGCATGGGCTGCGGAAGGAACAGAGACATTCGTCAAACGCCCCCCACCCGGCCCCCCTGCCCTCCACTGCATGCAGTCTGACAGCTCTATCAATCTCTCTTTTCTGCAGTCTGCTCACAGCACCTGTCAGTACACAGGCTGGATGGTTGTGGGCTTCGCGAACAGGTCGAGGGAGCAGGGATGGGCAGGAAGACTCCATGCGGGCACACACCAGGTCTGGAGCATACAAGTCTGCAGCCATACCAGTTCAGAAATTCACGGTCACCACGAGGAATGCCCCGTTTTCAAATGCTTTAGTCGTGAAGTCAATTCAAAAAAAGCCTCCCGTGGATCTTTCCGTCACTGTCCCTTTCCATATAATGTGTCAGCCAGTTTCAAAGTGTAAATTAAATTGATAAATGCGGTATACAACTGGAAATTGATCTCATGTAAATCTATTCATATAAATTTGCGGTTTCTGGAGTGCTGTCGTAGTTCTTTTCGTCCTGTAGTAAACAGTGACTGTACGGCCATTTATGAAAGCACACTGCCCCCTGGTGGCTTTGAGTAGCAATGCGGGTATAGCCATAATTTCATCCCCGTTATGAGGACCATTCCATATCTTCCAGTGAGACTGTAGTACACACAATATGAACCTAAGCCTGAGAGAAAAAAATCCAAAGGTACAGTTGTAGTGCAAATTCATTGAAGGGTAAAAAAGAGCCCAGGGGTTCTGGAGAGGGGGGCAGTGCCTCCTTGACAACGGGTTTCTCCACTAAATATGCACACGTAGCCTATGCTACTTGGGTCTGAAATAAACGTACAGCTATTATTATTTACAATTATACGTGCGAGCTAAAATGCGCTGGAAACAGGTGAAACACAAACGTAAGCACATTTTCTTCACGGACTTTTAACACAGGTGCGCCCGGTGGTCGAATCGCTTCAGTTGGTGATAAAGAACGCTAACGACAAAAAAAAAAAGATCACCAAGCTTGTGTAATCAAGATAGTCAAAACAAGACATCAGAGAGAGTGACATTTGTAAAAATTGTAACCACAAAAGCAATGCATAACATTGGATTTCGAAACTGTATTTTGTTTTTTAAAGCTAGCAACTTGTGTAATATGTAGGCCCCAATATGCCCCCCCCCGAAATGGTCTTCAATCCCCACTGCCTCCCCCCCACACACCTACATACACACGCACTTCGTCAGATGTCCAAGTAGTTTAAGAGGATGGGAAAGGAGAAAGAAACCAAGAGTGAATGAACGGGATGGACCTAAAGTCCTTCTGGATTTGACAGTGAACTGCAAAAAGAACACCTGCACTTTAGCTTACTGGAGTGGGGGGGGGGTGTGGGGGGGTGGATGGCATAACATCTAAATTAGTTTGGTCAGTTTAGCTTTGAATAAGGGTTGAAAACCACTTTGCACATTGCTAATTGAGTGTAGAATCATTAAGCACTTTAACGGAGTTTAACTGTTAATTATATCAGAATCGATCAGTGGGTCTGGAGTAAGCGTCTTTGATTCATTAGTAGGACTTAAGCTTTTAAACAGACCCAATCACCTGAACGATTAGTCCAGGCCTGCAAGTACTAGACTGTCACTGTGTCGGGAAGAGGGTGATCCACTCACTTTATCCTTGAATAATTTCAAAGGCACCTGCACATTAATATACACTGTTATTACTTCTATATGAGGTAAATATTTTCAGTTGTGTGCACATAACTGACATTATTAATGACCAACTAGGAAAATGTTTTTTTCCAGAGTAATTATAACAATATTACTGTACTACTTCACTCATGCATTTTTGATAATGCCAATCATATTAATATACTAATCAAAGGTTGCACCGACCTCTCCAGGAACCTGAAAACAATTGCCATTCTAGACTCCTGAAAGGCTGGAAGACTATTCCAGCCTGGGCCAAGTTGATCTCACACAAGACAGACACACTAGTTCACTAAAATTAGCATGAAGTCACAAGTGCTTCAGTGAGCCACAGGGGCAGACAGGCAGCTGCAGATGGCCCTGCAAGGGAGGCTGCTATTTATTATGCCGGCGTTAAAATATTGCTTGCTTCCTTTCTCTTACCCAGCCCCATGTATCATGAAGCACACCTACAGCAGCGTGACCCAGCTGGATGTGCAGTGAGTGTCACCTAGCCGACATGCCAGGTTTGAGAATGGCTCATACACCCTGTCTGATGTGGGTGTGCGATTTTAGGACGCCGCCTGGGATGTAACAGAAGGGTGTAACAGAAAAGCACTCCAGGTGAAACATAAAGACTTTATTTTTCTTTAAAAAAATCATATCCAAATGACTAAAGTCTGAGGCCTCGGGCAGGTCTGTCTTCATGTGGAGGGCTAGCGGGACCAAGGTACCAAGCAGCTGCATGATGAGAACGGCCCAGCAGCACTTCACTCACACTCTTCAATAAGAAGACCCCCCCCCTCCCCACGATGCCTGCTCAGCGAGTGCAAACCCCACTGATCAACACTAGGGGGCAGAGCTGCACTGGCAGAGACCCTGAAGGTGTGCGTCTGACTGCTCCTTCACATCCAGCAGCCTCCAGACACAACCCCACTGATCAACACTAGGGGGCAGAGCAGAGGCCGGCTACCCTGGAGCAGATATGCTAAGGAGCCAAATTACCCACGTCAGGCATATCTGTCACACAGGTGTAATATATTAAAGATGCGTCCCCAGATACACTCAGTCACGCCTGCTTGCCACCGATGTAACACGGCTATGCGATGAGACATTTTAAAAAGTGTTAGAGGCAGGGTACTGATACAGTACAGTAAAAACAGTAAAATAGGGAAATCAAGGCTCAAATTTTCAGTGTTTTACTTTAAGAGAGACACTAGGGGTGGTACACACAACCCTTCCCCGCACAAGCATTTAAACCAGCTGGAACCTGATATTTCTAGATTCAGTTGAATGTGAGTGCTTGTGCAGAGGACAGAGATGGGGGAGGGTATGGAGAAAGGGTATGAGCTATTT
>JAODUD010000045.1:8343692-8358752 GCA_026784285.1 Stomatorhinus walkeri
CCCCCCCCCCCCCCCCCCCCCCCCCCCCCCCCCCCCCCCCCCCCCCCCCCCCCCCCCCAGCGTGCCGATCAATAACTCAAGCACAAGTATCTCGGTTCCTCATGTGACTTCCTGTTCCAGGGTGGGGGGGCTATTTTCCTCCTTTTCAGGCCTTCATCTGAGGCATATAATTCTGCGGGATAAGACTCTTTGCCAGTGATCAGGAGGTCACTAGTTCAAACCTTATAAATGGCAGAGCAATCCCACTGTCGGGCCCTTTAGCAAGACCTTCAACCCCAGTTGCTCTAGGGATGCCAGCTGACCTTGACCTCTGAACCTCACTTGTATATTTCCTTGGACCAAATCATCTGAATAACTGTAATATCATACCAACCTTATATGCCCCCTGTCTGAAGTAGCCCTTCTCCCAACCACTAGGGCTTGCTTAGCACTGGAATTCTGTGTGACGTGCCTGGATGAAAATCCAGTCAAAGGGGTGACGACAGTATAGCCAGTTATTGGAAAGGAGGCCGGATCGGTTTGCTCATGCCAAAGCCTCCAGCTGATAACTGTAATTCAGCAGATACACAATATGGCCCCATCTGCGGGTTAGACGCAGGCAGGTGGAAAAAAGTGATCCACAAGGAACCACGAGCCTGATTTTCATTGGACATTACATGCATTCATTTCAGGGATAACACGTTACTGGGGATCCACAGAAACACCCCCAGCATAAGCATGGCACCGGGGCTAGGGGCACATGGACATGCTGGGGGAGAGCTGGGGTCGGGGCACTGAACATGTCAGCCGAAGAACCCACCCCCACCCCCGAGGTGCCCAGATAAACACAGAGAAACACACAAACATACACACACACAGACACTCACTGTACTGGGAAGGACCCAGTCCTCAGTCCAAAGGTCACAGCTGCACAGTGCTCAGTGGCCCCCCACACCTACCTACCAGGCCTCTTTTCTATTTCCATCCACATTGTAACAGTGCCTAATGCAACCCCCCCCCCCACCCCTTTACAGAGTAGTACTGTAAATCAGGCAGATCAGCTAGTAGTGTGAACCAAGAAACCCTCGGGGACCCAGAGGGAGAGCCCCTGACCCAGCAACCCTCAACAGCCCCCACTGAGAGCTTCAAAAACTCCAGAGCCCATCTTGACACCAGAACACCCCCCTCAATTCTTGCAAGGTCTGCAGGCTGGGTGTGACCATGTGACCTCTAATGCATCTGAGAGCAGCGCACAGATCAGTACAGCAGCCGCGATTTGCAAAAATACACCATGGGTCTCCTCCTACCCGCCCCCCGCAATCGCCTCTCCCACCTTCCCTGAGACTCTGACAGGCATGTCTCTCATAATCCAATCGGACGGCCCGCTTCTCAGGGCTGTCTCTGATTGGCCGAGGCACTCCCAATGGGGCGGGGTCAATGCGAAGTAGGGGGTTGGTGTCCAGCATGGTGACAGAGTCTTGACAGAATAAAAATAATCCTACAGTAAGTAGGAGAAAAAGTCACAAAAAAAGCTTAATTCAGTCCAATAAGGAGGAAAAGGATGACAAGCCGGGATATTTAAAGAGAGCAGCTGTGTGTCAGAGGGCTGATGAGAATGCAAGCTGCTGTCTGTGCTGTTCCTCTGGGACACGGCGCACAAACTCCGGGGAAAACACAGAAATACACAAGCAGATCAAAGACAGCCCTGCATGCACCGATATGCAATGTCAGGTAAATATATTCCAGGGTTTAAAAAAAAAACAATGCAACTTGCATACAAATCCTAATATCGTCCGGATACATGAGGCCACCACAAGCAGAGCAGAGCAGAGCAGAGCAGAGCAGAGCAGTCCTGGTGGGGAGGGGCGGGGCTGATCCGCAGTAAGCTGGCCAGCGCAGGCTGGGGGCCGAGCTCAAGAGAGAGGCGCTTAGGGCAGATAGACGATCTGACGGCTTCTCCAGCCAGCCGCGATTACAGTCAGTCATTCGGCTAGGCAGCGCTGTCATCCAGTCTACCCCCCAGCCCCTCCTCCCAGCTGCCACCCCCCTCAAACCAGGTCTCCCTCACTCCACCCCCCCGGGGCCAATTGGCCCGGATTGATACAGCAGGCAAACATCTGTTCATCCACGGCGGTGACCTCACCACCCTCAGACGCACGGCCGGGGGTGGGAGCAGGGGACGCAGTTGTCAAGCTCTGGGCTATAAACTGAGCAAGCAGAGTATCAGGAGTAACTGCTTGTAACAGTGGGGGCTGTGAACTCAATGCACAGCCTATAGCCTATGGGCTCCGCGGAAACAAAAATAATCTTCATAACCAGCGATAAGCAGTGAAACGAATTTCACGCACACTGTGAGTGCGGCTGGCAACTGTACACAAGCGCACCTTGAAGCAGAGCACCACGGTTCGGGGTACCCATCTTTAAAACCGGTAAACAAGTCCCAAATTAGCCGGTCGGATCGCCTTTCTTCTCAGAGGCCCTTCCAGAATGCGTGCTGCCACAGACGGACACGCTCCCTCGGACTGAAATAGCAAGGGCAGCTGCCCGGGAGGCACTATATCCAGACTGCTTCACCTGTGCGGGCACAGCTAGGGTTACATGCTAATATTGCGACCTCAGGCGCCCGCAGAGATGCGCAGATGCCCCCCCTCACAGCTGCATTCTCATGCCGGTCACCATTTACGCCCGAGCAGCCTCACACATTTCAGCGCAATTCGTCGCTAACATAAGCGACAGCCAGCATTCATTAATGTGAGGACATGATCCCACACACATACGTGAGGACACAGACTAATACCATGATCCCACACACATAACATTGGGCTTCCTCTATGCTACTGTAATATTGACTCCAGCCACCAGAGGACAGCAGTGAGTAGGCAACCTTCAAGTTTGAGTTTAGTAACCTGCATGCTGTCCAGGGTCAGACGGGCGGATTGGGACAGTGCACACACAGTTCTGGGGTAAGAATTATTGCCTCACACCTCCAGAGATGTGGCTTCGAGTATAACTGTATGAAGAGAATACATGACCCTCTCGTGCTCGACTGGATTGCTCCCACAGCCTGTACTCAAGCCACAGGGAGAATGCTGCCTCCTAGCCAGCGCTTGCTGGGACAGCCACCTGGGGCACCATGACCTCACACCGCGTAGAATACGAACATGTGGTTTTTCTCATCACAGAACTCACCAGAATCACACGGCAGAATTAAGCAACCACCCACCCCCAGCTCTGCCTCCCTCTCTGCAAGACTCACAGTAACAACAATGGCTTTTATTGCTTTATTTATGTTCTTACTGCTTTGGGAGGTGCAGTAAATGGAAATACACACAGAGGCACAGAGTCATGATGATGACTGAATGGACTTTGGGGTCCGCGGCCAAGCTGGAGCTTCAGGGTTTCTTCTTTGCAACTCTGACTCCACCCCCCTACCCCCGCCAACCCAAACCAGTCCCACCCACCATACATCTAGGGAACAAACAGAAACACAGTAGTCTGTATGAATCAAATTGGAGGAGGAATCCTTGACTGAGGTCTTGGGGGAGTGGGAACTGATCAATATCCCAGAATGCACCTGTGCAATAACCATCCAATGACTTTTGGGTCAGTTAATGAAGCACATGAATGAGGCAGGATTGAGTTGACAAGGGAAGGGAGTGAGGGAGATTCCATCAGTGGAGTGCGCCCCCTGGTGCGAGGCAGGGTCATAACAGCAGCCTGAAAACCACCAGAGAAAGCTCTTCTGTGTGTGCATGTGCGTGTGTGTGTCAGCATTTAAGCCAGTGCGGGTGTCCTACCCAGAGGAAGCGTAGGAACACAATCCCCACTGGAAAATGAGAAAATGCTGGAAAAACACCACTGGAGCTCAGTCAATAGTCAGAAGAAACACATTAATCCCACTCCCTCCTTCTGACTTGGCAGGGGATTGAAATGCAAAGCATGCTGGGACAGCTCATCATCCAGGAGTGAGCAGAAATGACCCTCGCTTGTGTGGAGCTGTTTTCTCCCAGACTGCAGGCTGGTGCTCTCTCTCTGCGCAGAGTGGACACCCCCCCCACCCCACCATGCCACTTGTCCGGATCACACCTGCCCAGACGGCCTCTCTGCCTCTCACCCCCTGCAGATGGGATCCTGCTCTAACCAGCCATCAGATGGCCTAGTGTAGAAAATAGCCTGTGAGATGCACAAAGCAAAGCAGGCAATCCAGGGCTGAAAAATCATTTCCTGGTCCAAGCAGAGCAGACACCCCGGCACCCACTCACCGTTCCTCCTCTCCTGCAGGGGTAGCAGACTCAGGCCTGCCTGAAGTGACAGTTCCTGCATCTCATTGGTCACTGCCTCACTCTGCGGGCTGGGGGCGGAGCCAGCAACTGCACTTGACACCCCCTCACTGGGTCTGGCCCCTATGCCCAGCGGGGGGTCCATTGTCGACAGGGCAAGGGGGGGTTCTGCCAGTCCTGAGGGGCACAAACAATGTATTCAAAACAATGGTAAAGGGTGTGAAAGCAGAGAATCAAATGCTTAGTGTCCTTCCCAGCAGCGCGTGTGGAAAAACACGTGTGCCAGTATCAGTGCGAAAAATGAGCTCGGAGTTTAAAAACACTGGAGGCCGAAGGAGTCCCCAGAGAGATTCCAGTGGACCAGGCGCCCTGTTCATGGTAACCTCACACTGTCAGTGTATGAACCCCTCAAGATCCAGACAGAACGTAAAGAGGCCAGAGTAGGTATCCCATGCATGAGAGCAGGGCCTGGAGAGATGGTGATGCTGCACTGTCACCTTGCAGGGCTGGGGGGGTGGGGCACTCACTCCTCACTGAGTGTGACTCTCTATAAAGAAACCACAGAGAGAGAAGCACAGCACCCCCTATGGGTCTCTCTACTCCACACATGCCAACCTCACCCAGCAGGGTCCACAGCCAGGCTGCTGGGTGCTTCCTGGCAGAGCGAGTGACGGTAAGTCTGTGAAGGGGTACGAGAAGAAGCAGAGCAGGAAATGGACTGTGCTCCCATTTGGCCACACCCACCCTCACGTGGCCACACCCACACCCACCCACCACCCCACCCCCTGGGAAGCTGAAGAGAAATGGGAAAGCCAGGTTACAACACGTTGGGCACTTTAACACATCAAAGTTCAGTACCTGCATCTACTTTCCTGCTCTTGGAAAACACTCAAAATGCCAGAAAAACAAAACGCCATGTACAACGGTTTTACAGAACAGAACCTGAAACATTTTATGGAAGAAACTTTATTACCACAAGTATTTCCACAGAAAAATCAGCAAGCTATATACAAAGGATGTCAAATATCAATCAGGAATTATTTTATAGACTAGGGCTGCATGATATCACATTGTGATTATATGGCACATGCGCAATAATCATCAGGGCTTCAGGGGATGGGTGTAAACATTTATCTGCACGACAGCTTTTCCGTACCATACAGACATTTACTTACACCCACAATATGGTAAGCAGATTAGCAGTGTGCCTAAAATATTAATGAGAAATGTATTGAGATGCCCAAAAGTTAGTAATCTGTATTAAATAATGTTTAATGAATGTGTCGGACTTTAGACTGCAAAAAGTACAGCCACACCACCAATTTCTTCATACTTTGTTTATCCGGACGATTTCCTCCTTTAAAAAGGTGTTATGGCTGCTGAGTCTCTTCACTTCAGTGTGTATCATTTCCAAGATATACTAAAACAGTAGAATGTGGCGGGCTCCGCTAACGGAACTTAATAAACACAAGGATACGCCAAATTTATACAGATTACTAACTTCTGGATGTCACGACGACTTTCATTAATATTTTAGGTGTACTACTAACCTACTTACCATATTGTGGGTGTGAGTAAACGCCTGTATAGCACTGAAAAGCTGCCATCCAGACAAATGATTATGCTTGTCATCTAGAGCCTTAGTCATTCTTGCGCATGCACCGTGTAATTGTGATTATACTGCAATGTGATATTGTGCAGCCCTGCTACAGTCCATACAAATGAGGTATAATTTGTGGCCTGGTTCCCTCGATCCCTATGGTAACGGTCACTATGGTAAACTAAGACTTTCCAGGACACCGAACACCAAACCCTAAAGGATAAGAGGCACCCAACAAAAACAGGATATGACCATTTAAGATGACTGCAGAATGCTGTAAGCTTCTGAACAAAAACTATAAGAATGTCGGATTTAAAAACACCCCGGAATTCCAGGGTGAAGGGTTCAAATCCTATGTTCTGGCAGATAGAGCTGTCATGATCTCCCTGTATTACTGAATTTCCTCAAGACAGCCCAAAAGCTGGTGTATGGGTGTATCTGAGATGCTGTCTGTGCCCCTTGGAGCTCCCTGGGATGGGGTCCAAGCCCACAATGACCCAGTATAGAATAAGAAAGGATATTAAGCAACAGAAGACCGGTTTATAAAGCCATGGCAGAAGTGCAATGTTGGGTCACCAGCCAGTGATCACATGCACAAAGCATCTCACAGATGGGAATCAAAAAGTTTGATAAAATCACAAGAGTCGACGGGTGCCAATTAAACCCAGAAACAGCCAGAGCATACCTGATTTATTTCCTCTTTGAGCAAGGGCCAGGAATTTCCATTTCAGCAGAATGACCTTAAGGGAAAAGCCAGACAAATTAAATGTGTCAATACAGCAAAAATAACATTTTGAAAAATATCAATACAGAAGGCTGGGTGTTTGCAGGTCTGCTGCTTCTAGCAGCTACTAAACGTTTAGAGTGTCAGGTGAGAAATGTATTTTCTTTCATGTAGTTCATTTTTTGCAAATCTCCACCGCAGTTTAAGAAGACGTTGGCCCTCAACTGCTCAAAGCAACTGTGGTTAGGTGTCTTACATCATAGGGGCCAGCTACCACGGATAGCCTTTAAAAGCCCAGTGCATCATCTTAACCTCAAAAAGGATGACAGAATCAGCGTGGTCCCCTGCATAACATCTGATCTACTTAAAGGGCTGTATTCACGCTGGCGTGACCCATTTCAGCTGCGCACTCATTTACACATCCTCTCTTATCACCACGGAAAACCTGCGTGGGTCTCTGATATGTCTGATCTTGATTTTCCGTCTGAACGAAACCACCTTTCCCGACGGAAGAAGTTACGACTGCTACCAATAAACGAAATGTTTTTCGGGTTTGTGAAAAAAAATCTGTAATGCCAGAAGCATATGGCAGTGCAGTCGCACTAATATAGAACAATAAATTCTTAGGAAAATCCCCCTTTGATAAACTACAACGGCTTTCAACCCTGAGATATTAAATTACCAATCTGATCATTTTTACATCTCATTAAAAATTTTCTTATCGCTCAACCTACTTTCGGCGACAACAGCAGAAAGACAAGCGCTTTACGAGTGATAGGCATCCGTTTTCCAGTGAAAATTATGGTTATGTTAGGCGTATCGTTTACAGAAGTTTATCTCATAACAAAAAGCAAATCGGTTCAGAAGCTCTGATCTTAAACGTAGCGACTTCCAGTAAGTACAGAAAGATGACTCCTATTTGCTATTTGCGACATGCGATCAACATGTGAGAACTTGTATCGATGACACTTGGGCTACCATTTGGGAACACAACAGATAAAGTACAAATCTACAACGCAGCAGAGGGACCCGTCCGGCGCCCGACCTCGAGCCCATTTACCCCGATATCTGGTGATCATCTCATGAATGCATTTCTCATATATATTCAAAGCACATGGTTTTCGTCTGGTGCCGTCCTGCACCATCAGCTCCCCATAGTCATCGCCGCGTACCTGATCCACTCACCTTATCCTCAGTACGTCGCCACTGTTCGCTCGCCCCATTGCTTCGTACTGCAGAAACGACCACAAATCACGACCGGCCTTCTGGAGCTACACCTCCACCACAGCTGACAGGCAGCAACAATTGGCTTATCCGGCTGCACTGCGAACTCAACGCTCACCCTGTCGGCACATACACTTAAGGTAATAACATTAAATCTTATGATGTGTATCCGTTGTAGCATACACCTAACAAAAATAAATTTACTCTATTCAGATATACGTTGTTTAAATGCATTAATTAACATTGTGTTTTATATAAAGCATAAACCCCTTTATTAGTATGTGAAGTCGTTTCCGATTTACAATAAACTTCTACCGGAAATCTATCCCACTTCCTATCTGCCCCGCCCTCCGCCTCCCATTACCACCAATCGAAAGAGGTATTTGAATGATTGATCGCCAACATGTCAAATCGAAATCGAGAAACAGTGTGCCGCGATCGATTTTTGGATGAGAGCGCAGTCCTCGGTGTGACGTTGCGCCAATTATGTGAACGCGAAGTGCACAGCAGCCGTGTTTCCCATCCAATCGGGACAAGAACACCTCTGTTCCGCTGACGCATGCAAAACTTTGTTGCGACAACTTTTGAGCCGCACGCGAAATCAAGCATTCTCTGTAATACATAAGCAGTGCCCAAATATTGTGACTGGCTGCATCATCACTTTGGAGACAGTGTATTAAAATAGTTATTTACCTATGAGTATTTCATGTTTCTCATAACTGTCACAGTTAGCAGCAAACTGGCTAAACTTAAAATATGGCAAACATTTCACTATTGTAGGGAAATCAAATGAAATTAAAATCCAATCATTCCTAATAAGTCCAAAATTATTATTATTATTGACACTGAGTTGAGTAATCCCTTCCCCAAAACACTGCTGAACAAAACACCCAGCTTATGCTCTTTGAATGGATTTCAATTTATCAGATTGGTCCCCAGTGGCCTAGGGGTACAATCTCAAGTGGAGACTTAGTCTGTGCATTCCATCCTGTCATAAATGTACCCCACTACCTGTACATTGTGTTTCACTGGAGTACATCAAGGCCCATCTACCAGGTTAGGCAGTTGTCGGGTGTCTTGTCCTGGGGACGATCTCCTGGCCATCATGCGAAGCACAAACCAGGCCCACATCCAAGATGAAATTTTAGTGGATTTCCAGAGATTGAGAAAAAAAGAGCAATAGGGGTTGGCTAACTAGACAGGAACCCACCAAATGATATCTCCCCTTCAGTAAAAATCTTTGGAATAAACCAAAGCTAATTATTAGTTAAAGTATTTTTAGCCTTTGGATAAGTTTACAGCACAATTCCAGTGTTTTGGCAAAACCAGTTAACAAAAAGTTATAATTTTAGATTTTACACCATGTGGTTTTATTAGATATACTTTTATGATTGTGGTTTGATTTTAGCAGTTGGTATTTGCTCATTGCAATTGTTTCCTTTTCTTTCAATTAAATTTTTAACTTTACAAATTTAAACCTAAATCCTAAAAATTTAAATCCAAATCCTAAACGAATTACAGCATTTAATTGTAACGCACATCCAAATATGTGGATATCTGACCACACTCTCTTGTTCCATCCAGAAAGCAATACATAAGAAACAAATCCAAACACATTATAATATTATACTAAAATACAAACAGTACTGGTTCTGATATAACAAAATTAATTTTATAAGAAATATATTGGTTATTAAAACATTAACATTACAAATCTGATACAATATTTGTATCATTGTAGGGACAGAGTAGAACATGACCTACTGCCACGCAAGAACACTCTCCCATCAGGGATGGTCAGACACTGAATCAGTATCAGGATTGGTGTCAACGATAACAGTCTAGGCATTGGATCGTATCAGATCAAAAAATGAAGAAATGAGTGTTATCATCCATCTCTCTGCCCATACAACACCAGCCTGTTGCTCCGCATGTTACACAAGCCATGTAACTTTATTCTTTGGCATACTGAACTATCATGAGACTGTACACTGTTGACTGCGTTCCAGCTTCTTCAGCAGGAGTCGAGTTGCTGAAAATAGCAGTTACAGAAAGTTACAATTAATCACTCCTAGTTTATGATCCTTTGGCGACCCACAAAAGCTACCCTCCTGTAACTTCTAAAGCCTAAGTTTAAGTTTTTGAGTACACATTTACCAATTAATATTACAAAATGTATTACGTCTTGGCATGTATCCTGCTAATTCAGATATTTGAATTTGACCCACTCTTTCAATTGCTGGTGCACATTCAAATAATTTAAATCAGTGTATTAAAATGACTGCTCAGACATATTCCTGTGGGAATAAAGCTCCCCCTGGTGGTTGTTATGGTTTTCGCAAAAATGTAGAATTTTAAGCAGCAATAGCCAATACTGTTCTTACTCGTTGACATTTGACCAGACCTCCACAGATATTCAAAATTAACCATATGTGTGATTTACCCTACAGGGGTTGGTTGATTCCTGCAATGTAAATATTTTGGGCCTGGCAGACCAAGGCATCAAAGCAGCGGTGAAGAAGAGTGGGCGAGATGTTTTCACATGAACATTGCTCTTTATATCAGTATTTAAAAGGACCACGCAATAAGCAATCACCAGGCTTTAAACATCATGGCACACAAACACAGGGAAAAAAAAACATAATGTGACTTACAACAAAGTACACGGCCAGCAAACGAGCCAGAATATGCAAATCCCACCAAGCGTCCCAGCAACCACCATCCCCAGTCCACACCTCAGCCTTGGAACCAGTCCCATTCCTGCATTTTACGTTGTAAGTCCCAAAGGTCCGCCACCAATGATGGGGGGATTCCGTCAGCTCCCAAGCTCGCGGGCACCAGAGAGTAGACCAGGAGGCTGCTGGATGCTTGGCTGCTGGTGGGTGCTGGAGTTGCAGGTCCCCCTAGGTGGTGACCCTTCGATGTATGTGGCCCAGTGGGGACCTGCTCCCCTTCTCGCTCCCCAGATCGGATGGCCTCATACAGCCAGTCCAGAATCCTCTGGTACCAGCTAGCATCCTCCTGATGTATTGTGGCCTCCCGGTTTCGACGTGCCTCCCCGCAATCGCGCAGGGTGTCTGAGCCAGCTGGGCCTACAAACTGTGACACGCCTCCTCCCAGTCGAGCACCGCTGTCTTGCGGCCGCTTAATGCCACCTCAGCCAGATACTTCTGGCAGTCGCACTCCTGCTCCCAGCTGAGCACACAACTGCCCCAGCTCCCGCCGCTCCTGCTCTGCGGACTCCCACAGCCTCCCACATGCTTCCTCACGGACAAGTAGTGCTGTCCCTGCAGTCTCAACCTTCGATCCGCAGCCTCCTGCACCTTCTTGCAGCTGAGGTCATGCCATGGTTCCTCGCCGCTGGCAGGCTGGGAGCCTTCACTGGCCTCGGAGCTCTCGCCCTCCCTTGTCACCGACGTCTTGGTCGAAGGTCTGGTAAGCTGACACGGGTTGCTTGAGGACACACTGTGTCTGTACAGAGGCGGGTTAACACATGCACCCAGCAACGTAACATAACGAGGAAAAGCAGAGAGGTTGGACACACACGGTGGGTAATTTACACAACAATAAAAACATGCGAGGGTCAGAATAGGTTCAGACAAGAGATGTGCAAACACACACATCACAACTGGGAGCACAAGTATTAACTATAACACTACATACAAGGGACAATTCACAATGGCCAGCGAGTCATGCCCGGATATGTAAATTTCGACTTGTCACACCTGGCACACCGACACTACAAACATTCTCTTGTGATAACTGTATAATTACAAGGATAAACATATTGTGGCAATCAGCAAAGACTGATTATACGGGGTGTTAGTTATGTGCACATTCCTGCATTTTACATTGTAAATAAGTGTCGTACCCATTTAAAGTTTACTGTAGTGTGCATGTTATGTCTCTGTGTCACACCACAGTCCGGGAAAATGCTATTTCATATCAATGTACACAAATGTATAGATGATAGGCCCATCACAATAAGATCCACCTTTGATATAAACAAACATTTATACCCATATTCAAATCTAAACAAACTGACTGAATCCTTGGGGGTTATTCCACTAAGCAAAAATGTGTTATGCTTAGTCCCTTACACATACTGGCAGTCATACGGAGCAACCCTTAAAGACACAGCACCACATTTTTAAACAACCCTTAAAGACATAGCACCACATTTTTAAACAACCCTTAAAGACACAGCACCACATTTTTATTGTTTTTGCTGTATACCCCAGCAAATCTGACATGAAATAATGGATATGAAGTTAAAGTATCAAATATTAACTTTATTTCTTCAGTGTCGATTGAACAGTATAGATAACCACACTAGGGAGAGAATGTGGGGTGTGACACAGTAAATGACTGGGTAAAGCACATCCAAAACCACCAAACAAAGTTCATTTATCAATGGCAAGAAATTAAAACACCATATATCAACAAGTATGGTTTGATTTTATAAAACAGGTTTTTGTAATATATTTTGCATATATACAAAGGACATTTCTGTGGCTCCTCAGCTGAACAGCATTTCCTAACCTCATTCTTGCAGAACATTTAGATTAATCCCTTACTTGAGAATGGCATAGGCCTAAATTAAAATGGTCAAATATTTTAATTGAAATCCACTTTAATTTAAACTTTAATTTAAATATACTTAAACCAAATGCTAGTTTGGTTTGACTATCCGATTGTGTGAAACCTAATTATTGATGAGTACAATTGCAAATTGTAATAGTGAAGGATAACTACTTCATGATTCTAGATATTTTTGCGTCGGATAAATAATACAAGCTTCATTATACAGATTTCTGATGAATCAGATAGGACTCCTTTGTGTGCAGAAACGTGAAAGTAGGGATACCTCAAACAGTTTTTCTCAAAACGTTTATGAAGTTTTCATGTTCTGACCTGTGAAGCACTGGCCTTTTGTACAGACGAGCAGCAGACTTGTCCCTTTTGCTGGATAGACTCCAGCGCCTCCCTGCGTCCTTGGGCAGAATAACCGGTAGGAAGATGGATCTATTAATGATAATAAAATTCCAATAAACTCTGATTAAAATAATGACATAAGTAAAAAGTCCATATACAAAAGCTCTGTGAATTTTCCTTATAGCCACAGCTCATGTGTCTGTAGAAACCGCAGCATAGGGAAGCCCCAAATTGTTTGCCTCAAAATATTATTTCATTTCAGTGAACAACTACATACAACTAAGAATAAGCATATCATAGATCGCTGATTTTGTTTTACTCTCATCTTTTTTAGATGATTAGTGGTGGGCCAGAGCACGATTAGCGTGATTACTAAACGTGCTGAGTACTGAACACAGATATGACGTCAATGATGCGACATACACATACATGTGCAGATGTACACTAAACTCGAACCGTACCCAGAAGGAACGGGTCGGGTAGGCAGTGCAGATTGCATCTTTTTTTTTTTTTTTTTTTTGCAAAACTGCCTTGCGAAAAAAATTGTGTGTCAGTACAGTATTGGGGACTAGGTTGTTCAGTATGCATACGATTCATTACATGGATTTTGAGAGCGTGCTGCACTGATGAATGAAGAAAAAAACGTGAACTGTAAAAGGTATTTTTCTCAACTCATCACCATTACTCTCAAATGTAACTTAATAGTGCTTAGCATTAATTTTCCATTATAATTTCCGTAATAAATGTGTATTAAGTAGGGAACCACTTTGTATATGTATGACTTTACATCTACATTACTGTATAAGGGCCAATTGACTATGGATGCTATAGCATCACCATAAGCACAACCTGTCTTTTCTGGCTTGAGTATCGGAAGGGACATTGCACCATTACACCAAATTTCATGATTCTTGGTCTTATGCAGGCAGTGGTAGCCTAATGGTTATGGAAGTGCACTTATAATTGAATTATTGCTGGTTCAAAGCCTTGATCAGCAAGGTATTGCTTCCCAGGCACTGAATTAGCTGCCCACTGCTATATCACATAAATGCAGAAAACACATTTTATTATGGTGTGTCAACATTAAAAAATATATACAAGGACCGTTATGGCCAGCTGAAATTTGAATGGCAGCACTGTCGGCTGTGTTGAGGAGTAGATAAAGAAATTTACACTAGCAGGAGGACATTTCCATACTCTAACTCAGGGGTCACCAACCCTTTTGAAACTGAGCGGTACTTTACGGGTTCTGAGCCATACGAAGGGCTACCAGTTCGACACACACTTCTTAAATAACTAATTTGCTCAGTTTACCTTTAGTTATGTATTATTATTAATGGTTAATGATACTCTATGATTTTATGAATATTGGTGTATAATAAACATGTTTTAAGTGCTTTTTTTGTAGATATTGTTATCTTCAAATCTATATAAATGCAAATGTGACTAAAGAAGAAAAGAAACAGGATAAAATTAAATTTTAGACGCTGCTCACTGGTGAGTCGTGCTATTTATAGAACAGGTCCGCGGCGACTCACGTGGTCCTTGGGGGCGTCCTGGTGCCCGCGGGCACCGTGTTGGTGACTCCTGCACTAACTACTCACTATATAAAGAAGTGCTTTCTCAAATGCAATTTAAAATTAATTTTCACCTATGGCCACGAGTTCTTGTATTTGAACTAATATTGAAGTAACTATTTGGTTGAACAGCATCCAGCCCTGTTAGAATCTTATATACCTGGATCATATCCCTCCTTAGACTCCTTTGCTCAAAGCTAAACAGATTCAGCTCAGCTAACCTCTCCTCATAAGACATTCCTCTAAGACCAGGAATCATTCTCGTACTGCTGTACTGATCCCTTTCTAAGGCAGCAATGTCCTCCTTAAGGTATGGTGACCAAACCTGCACACGATATTCTAACCCTGCGGTACCCCACTATGAACGCAGGCCCACTGTGACATTGTGTTTCTAATAACTACCCGCTACTTCCTGGCCATTAACCTGTTTTCAATCCAAGCTGCTACAGTTCCTAAAATCCTGCTGGTTTGAGTCCCACACAACCCTTGTAGCCACACTTTTTATCTCCTCATCTTAGCTAACTTAGCCTGGCTCATGCATGGCACTGGAAGTATTGCAGAGAAGACCACCGTGGATGTTCAGCTTCAAAGCCTATCTGCGACTATGGAAGTATTGCAGAGAAGACCACCGTGGATGTTCAGCTTCAAAGCCTATCTGCGACTATGGAAGTATTGCAGAGAAGACCACCGTGGATGTTCAGCTTCAAAGCCTATCTGCGACTATGGAAGTATTGCAGAGAA
>JAODUD010000045.1:8386086-8396630 GCA_026784285.1 Stomatorhinus walkeri
GGTTTGTCAAAATCATTACCGTGCAGGACTCTGCTGCCAAGTGCAGCAATAATCATATAAATAATTTTCATATAAATAATAAATTATTTATTATTTGACGCGATTTGATTAAGTCATTTTTGCGGGCGAGGAGCGGAAATTTATGCGGTAGAGCGGTATAATCATAATCTCTCCCGTCGGCCAAATTTATATCGTATACCGTTTATACCGCGCAGCACTAGCCAGTAGTTAAATGTACTCCATTATAGCTGCCCACTGAAGAGGATGGGCAGCATTGCTCATATTGTCTAATTTTTACTAATATCCTCTTCTGTACGTGTTTCTGCCTCCAGGGGGTCCAGGGTCAGTCCTGTGATGGGGCTGGTCTTCCTGATGAGATTGTTTAGGGTCAGCCCTGTGGTGGAGCTGGCCGTCCCGGTAAGTTTGTTCAGGGTCAGTGCTGTGGTGGAGTTGGCTGTCCTGGTGAGTTTGTTCAGGGTCAGTCCTGTGGTGGAGCTGGCCATCCTGGTGAGTTTGTTCAGGGTCAGTCCTGTGGTGGAGCTGGCCGTCCTGGTGAGTTCGTTCAGGGTCAGTGCTGTGGTGGAGCTGGCTGTCCTGGTGAGTTTGTTCAGGGTCAGTCCTGTGGTGGAGTTGACTGTCCTGAGGAGTTTGTTCAGGGTCAGTCCTGTGGTGGAGTTGACTGTCCTGAGGAGTTTGTTCAGGGTCAGTCCTGTGGTGGAGCTGGCCGTCCTGGTGATTTTGTTCAGGTGTTTGTTATTACTTGTAGTGATGGCATTTCCCCAGCAAGCCATAGCATAGAGAAGCACGATGGCCACTATGGACCGATTAAACATACGCAGCAGCTTTCTACACGCATCAAAGGACCTGAGCCTCCTCAGAAAATACACTCTGCCCTGGCCCTTCTTGTGCAGCACTGCTGTGTTGTCCACCCAGTCCAGTCTGCTGTACACATGGACCCCCATGTACTTCCCTTGGATAGTGACTGGTCAGGGGCTCCTTGCCCCAAGCCGGGAGTGAACACCCAGTCATTCATCCTGAACTTTAAGGTGATTCTGTTAACAGCCATGTTAATTATTATATATGAAGATATGCTGATCAGACAAATAAAAAACAATCATACAGTTGTTTTCTTTATTCATGTATATTTAGTTCCAAGCCCTGGTGTCACATCAGTGAGTAAACTTGGCTTTTAACATTTTTGTGTATTCTAAAATCTGCCCAGCAGATGGCGCAGTATTTGGGAGAAGCAACAGGAACTGAACCTTTTCTAGAACCTCATTGCCAGAATGGTTCAGTGCTGTTTCCACATTATAAAAAGGGGCATTTCTTTACAAATACAACCTTATTACTCTGATCACAATTCAGACAGGGCCACTAATTAGTAAAAGACATCTGTTTTCACAGAAATCCAAAAGGTACTTGGCTCCAGAATTTACTCTGTAATAATTACAAACATACCAGATTTGAACCGGATTAAAATTATGGCTTTTATCTGCAATTGCTTCAATTACATTACACGCCCATGTTAAATGAATCCTGTCTGAATAGGGCTTTAGAGTACGTATCCAGTATTTAGTGGTAACCTCTCTCATGAGCTCCAAGGCCCTTGATCATTTGAAGTATTTGTCTGCAGCTCGGGTGCAAAACTGTTAGTGATGTGAGCACCCAGGTCATCAAAGATGACCGCCTCTACTGTGCTGTGTTGCTGCTGACACTGGTGCACAACCTGCAGAATGGTGGACAGGCGTCGGTCCAGGGCGATGAGGTGAGGCTCCGACAGGAGGGGGGCCACTGAGGCCAGGGAATCCTGGGTGAGGGATTCCCTCATGACATCACTGAGTCGGAATCGTGGCAGTGACAGGAGACGCAGGCGCAGCAACGTGGAGCGACGGATCCTAAAGCCAGGGGGGATGGGGGGGTCAGAAGTGCAGTTTTCCAAAACCACTTGAGAAGCTCACAAGTGCCAACCCCACAGATAGGGTTCCTTTGGACAGAGCTCTACCCTGCAACTCTCCCTTACCTGCAGCACTGCTGAAGGGGAGCCAGGATGGAGGGCTCATCCCGAGAATGGCGTCCGAACCTGAAAGATGCCAGGTGACAGCAGCTCTGTAACATAGCCCAGGAGGGCAGTGCAAAGCAACCGGTCGGGTTTATTGTGAAGATTAAAGATGACGTCAGCTCACGCCCGTCCGTTGTCTAGGTGCAGAATGAAGGTGTCATTCCCAAACTTCTCGAAGGTCTCATAGTGATGTCTGTCCATGTTACCTGTCACATAAAAGCAGTAGTACATGGTAAGAAGAGCTCATGCCTTCTTCTGTTACTACTGTCCCTTAAATACATGCTTACTCATGTCACAGTAAAATCCATCCCTCACTCAGGCCAGTCCCTGCCAAGAAGTAAGCTGCACATCCACATCTGACTGATCTAATGATATCTGCAACTGAGTATAAATACCCACTCATTAAAAAATCCAGTATTGTCATGTCAATCAAGTCTACTAGTCTTGTGCCCTTGTTGTACGGCAGAGTCTTTTTCACAGTGCCACAGAAGTCTGGATCCTTTTCCCACCTGCAGATAAAAATCAGATAAATCACTGGATGGTTATGACATAACTGCATATAACCAAAATTTCCCTGACAGTGATCGTTAGAGACCAGGGCTCTTGAATTACAAGAACACCCCCCGCCCTGAATATTTGATGTGTACGTTACCCAAATATCACCTTTTTTGGCCCTCCCCCTCCCCTCCCCTCCGCACGGGCTTCCTCCGAGAGGGACTCACTGTGCTAGTTTGCTGCGGCTGTATGAACGCCTCCAGGGGTTTCTCCAGGATCGCCGGGGAGCCAGAGAGAGGTCGGGCAGCATGGCAGCCAGCGAGGACTCCAGGGTTGTGGGGCAGCCGCAAATGGCATGTTCCGGGGAGCAGTAGTAAGAGCACTGGCCGTAGAAGCACACGTTACCCACTAGGAGGCGTAAGAGAGGAGGGACAGCTGGGGTTATGCTCAGTAGACCAGAGGCACTCAGCTCTCTATATAATCTTTGTAAGTATCTATCATTCTCAGATAATAAGCTGCACATCACACCTCCACCCCCTTCTCAGGATTCCCTCAGTGTATCCCCCCCCCCGCCCCCCCAACTCATGCTCATGTTTCCACGGCAATGATGACACCATCACTGAGGGTTCACTGCACATGCTCACACTAATGGTACTGAGCCTTCTGTCGGAGCAATTCCTCCTAAACGTATTTCCAAACCATGTTCAGTGGGAGCTCTACCCTCTGGGGCCATCTGCTGGCCCTGCAGAAGCGATGCAAGACTCCCACAGGCACAGCAGGGTGACTGCAAGACAAACCGGGGGAGGTGTAGAAGGTCCTGGCCAGCTTGCGGTCAGTGGTGATATGCTTGATCTCTTTGGTGACATTGATCAGCCTCCCGACCACCGGGGGAATCCTCCGAAAACCCAGCACCCTAAAAATGACAAAGGATAAGCAGGTAGCCAGAAGGCAGTACGACGTAGATAGGTCTTCTTTTATTGTACCTGTCCAGATGGAAGGCGGCAATCTCAGCGTTGTGTCTCTCAAAGTCAGAAAAGTAGAAGAGGTTGGGGTTCGTCTCCTCATTCCGGTCCTGCCTGGGGTCAGACCAGCATCAGTGGTGGTCAGGCTGAGGTCTCTACTGAGGCCATAGAACCAGAACACGTGTCGCTTCGTGGGCCTCTAGTCAGGTCAACGTCCTTTGCACTTTCCATTTAGTGAAGCAGAAAAGCGGCGCGGTGTTGTCATGACGACAATACTGGGTTAGTGCGATTAAGCAGGACTACAAAGCCTCACTTCATGGGTTTGAAGAGCGCCTGGCCATAATTGGGGAAGGACATAAGCAGCTTCAGCTGTGTGCCTCCTGGCTTCTGCACTGAAACACAGATAAATCACATGACATCACTGGGCTCCCCCAACACCAGAAACACACATTAACTGAATGAATCTGGGAGTTAAATGCAAAAACAACTTGGCACTTCCAGAACAACGGTATCTTCAGTTGTGAAGTTTTCTTCGTTAGTAATTCGCCCTCGCTATATTTACATACGACTTAAGTATTTTGTCAGTTTGTACACTAGGGGGCACCACAACCCAGGGAATTCGGCACTCCTGTACTTCGTAACAGTCACATTGGCAGCAGACCTGTGGTAACGCAATTCATGCTGTGTTTCGTGTCAAACGTGAGGGAGATGTATGTGAGTGCGCAGGACCAATTAGGATTAACAGAACTGCTGACAAAATGAAAAAAATATTAACACAAGTAACCTGAGGGACTGCTGTAGGTTGGCAAGTAAGAGAGTAAATTCCCCTAACTGGGTATTTAAGGACAGGAGAGCTTAAATGGACATATAGTAAGCACATGTGAAACTCAGCAAACGAATGAAAGTGTGAATAAATGACATGCATGTAGGTATTGCAGAGTAACTCAAGTATGAAGCTCTGTCATTTGAAATGAAGCACATTGTTAACCATGCAGATGTCATGTGTACAGTAAGTGTAACATCATGAGGGAGCCTGTGGGAGCTGAATTTGCGATGTGCGAACAGGCCGTCGATGAGAAAATCACCAATGACGCAGGTAAGCTCAGTGCACATGGCAGGGGTGGGGGTCGGGAAAGGGGGGGGGGGGCTGGCAGGCAAATTCTCGTAAGCTGTGATGTTGCGTAATGTTCATTCTGCATGGGCTGTTAAGTGTCCGTTGCACTAGGGCAGAATCACAGATGGGTTAAACAGCTGGACTCCCCCCAGACCATGTAAGCGGGGGTCTGAGGGGCCTTTCACGTGCTTCTGCCCATTCTGCTTTTGTTCCCTTTCTGGAGGTCTTCTTCCCATTTTCACTGTCTGGAATATTCTTTGATTATATAGTTGACATGATTTGGTCTTATTCTGCCCAGTGTATTTCAGCCAAACTAGGATGAATAATTCAGTTTGATGGATTTTATATAGTAACCTTTCTAACAAAGCGAAGACATTTATGAAGTGTCAACAGTTTACATTGAATCAAATTATGATCATCACAGACAGACATGCAGTACATGCTGTCACTCCAGGAGGTTATTATGTCACTTATTTAGCAGACACTTTTATCCAAAGTGACATACAGTTAAGAAAGCAGGGTAGGACGGTCAAAGGAGCGACTGGCATTAAGGGCCTTGATCAGGGGTGCAATGGTGAGATCACTCTGCAGACCACAGGATTTGAAGCAGTGACCTTCTGACAGCCCTAACCTGCAGAGGCTCGCACCCACTGATTATAGAAGATGTACTGATGGGTCCCAGACAGATAAAACGGTGATGGAAGGATGCAAAAGACCTCAAAGGAGTGGACTTAGATGTTGGGGTGTGTGTGTGAGGTTTGCATGCCTCTTCCAGTTTCCTCTCATAGTCCCAAAACGAAATTATGTGGGTGAGCGAATGTGTCCTGTGATTTACTGGCATCCCAGCCAGGGTGTCCAGGGTGTCATGGTTCGTAGGACAGGATGTAGACCTTCCGGAGTGAGAATGGTAACCAGCAACAGCCAAGGAGTGTGATGTGCGACTTTCCGAACTTTTCTGTGTTTTTATATAAACGAAAATATAAAGTGCTTGGGTACATGTGTTAGGAAAGGCACTATAAAACAAACCAAATGGATTTGAACCCATGTCCTTCTCAGTCTACGTTCCCCCCATTTCTCCAACCCCCAGCTGGCCCCCTACCTGCGCTGACGATGCGGTGTGTGGCCAGCTGCTCCATGAGGGCTGGCAGGGCTAGGTCCTGCCCGTCATACAGCTCCCAGCGCGAGATGCCCAAGTGGAAGCGCAGCCATGGTGGATGGGAGTGCACGCTGTCGTTCCAGTGGGTGGCGTCATAGCCATCTTCAGTGTCGCTCACCCTGGAAATGGGGGGGGGGGGCATTACTGGGACAGACTGTCGCTGTTACCTTCGCCCGGATCTTATGCCCTATGTGGTTATAATTCCAGCTTCTATTTTGGATATGAGCAGATGCTCATCTGCAGGGTGTCGGTGTGTCAGAATCTTTGATGCATCCTCCCTGTAATGGGTGATGTTGCAGCCTCCGGACATTCCCTCTCTGACAGCCCATTGGTGGCTTTGCCCTGTTTGAGCCTTGGCCCACGTGGGCGACTCACCACTCCTGTGAGCTGTCCACTTCACTGGCCTGCAGCCGTGCCTTCACTCGCAGCAGCCGGTCGTCCTCCTGCAGTGCCGGCCGAGGCAGAGTGTACAGGGGGTGCTCAAAGAGGGCGGCTAGTTTGGAGTGGCCCAGCCCGGAAGAAGTAAGAGGGGCTGAGAAGACCCCACCTGGATTCACCAGCCCAGCCCGGGCGGTGGTGAGACCAGCACCAGGCAGAATCCTGGGAGCTTTGGGGGTGATGGCAGGGAGGGGGTCACAGGTCAACTGGAGGACCGACAAGGAGATGACAGCCAGGAGGAGGTGTAGGGCCAGGGACAGGCAGGCCAGGAGCAGGCAGGCGGGCCGAGAGAAACGGCGCATGATGTGCCTCATCCTACCAGGAGAGGGGGAGACAGGGAGAGAGGGAGACAAGGAGGAAGGGAGTGGGGGAGACAGAGAGATGGAGGCAGGGAGAGAGTGGGAGGGAGAGGGTCAGATAGGGAGGGAGGGGGAGAGGGAGAGGGGAAGACAGGGATAAGGGTAGAGAGAGAAAGACAGGGAGAGAGGGAGACAAGGAGAGGGCTAGACAGAAAAGGATGTAGGAAGAGAAGGAGAGGGTTTGAGTGAGGGAGGTATGGGGAGAGGGAGAGATGGAGTGATGAAGAGAGGGAGCGAGACAGGGAGAGATGGGGGAGGGAGCTCATTACTGAACGGGATAAACAGGGTAATAAACTAAGAGCAAATGAATTATTTTGAATTAACATTACACAAAGTATTTCTTTTTCTGTTTCGTTTTCTATTGCACCTTGGCATTGTTTGTGTGGACAGTAAAGTAAGAATTTCACTGCACAGAGAAATGCACTTGCTACTGCACACATGATAATAAACGCTTTGAATCTTGAATCTTGAAAATAAAAGCACTGTGACACAGAAAGAGAGACACACTTGCACTCCTTTGCAGACACATTGTGATTTCTCTGGGACATAATAAGCACGTGCCATCATTCCGTTCAAAATTCTGGAGTCTGCTACCAGTAGGTTGGTCTGATCTTTGGCTGAAAGGAAACTCCCTTTATCAGACTCACAGGAACAAATACCCCATCCCCAAGTCAAAAGATTAAGTGAATTCACTGCAGCACAGGCATGGGCAGGAAGCGCGAGCTGGCGGCTGACTCACCTCAGAGCTGAGAAGTCGATGCTTAGAGAGTTTTTGCTGCGCTCCTGCACCCATGGACAGACGTCCTATCTGACACTTGTTCAGTCTGCACTTCACTGTCTTCATGATGAATGACCTGTTATTGTGCTTTACAAATATCAGACGTTGTGGCTGCCAGGTTAGAGTGACCCGAAAGCTTGGACATCACTGAATGTTTACTCACCGGCTCACTGCGGGGAGACACTTTTTTACATGATCATCATTCATTCACATACGTTTGCTCAGCTCATCGTTTTTACATTAGAATATTTTCAGTCAGCATGACCTTCGTCATTATATGCCTCCAACATGCTCAGTCTGAATGCGATGTGCTGTCACGTGACAGACAGCATCCTGGTGTCTGTGAATTCAGACAGGATTAACTGGGCAGGTATCAGAGTGAAGCAACAGATAGACCACAACACCATGGTCAGCAGCCCCCCCCCAGCAGATGGGCGGAGGTGGGGAAAGGGCACAGCAATTACATGACGCAACTCCTGACATGTCATCACGCTGCGAGCATGCTGGTCCATATGACATGATGACTGTACAGTAGGAAGGAATAAATAGAATGATATCGAAATGCATTAAAAATCTTAAAAAATGAAATTTTGAAAAGAATTCTGGTCACTTTTACAGCCAGGGTTTATTCAGGAAGCCTGACTATCAGTTAACTCTGCATCCATGCCCCGCACCCTGACCCTGACCCTGACACTGACCCTGGTGGCCTGCTGCCCTGGGACCCCTATACTGCAAACCAGACCATGTGCAGTGGAGCAGTGGAGCGTTAGGGGCCCACAGCACAGACTGGATAAAAAATTCCTGCCCGTCCCCAGGATCTCCTCCTCTTGCTTTACGTCATCCCCTGTTCCCTGCCTGCCCCCCCCCACCCCCCCACAGAGTTTACCTTCCAGCACATTCTCCCGCCATGCCTCCCTCTCCTCCCCTCCAGTGAGGCAGAAAGGAGGACTCGGAGAGGTGGGATGCCTGTCTCCTTCTTATTCCCTCCTTTTGAAAACAGAAACATGACGTCCTCTTCTAGCGTTTCGGAGGAACCTGCCGGCTGCATCACACCACGGTACTCTGGTTGCAGAGGGGCATCAATGGGACGTGAGGGGGTGTACATCAGGCCCCCGCTCCCGTTGAGGTGCACCGCGTGCCGTGCCGTCCGCACGGAGGCAGCCTGGGACAGGACAGCGCGTGCGACACGCAATGGCGAGCGGCCAGTCCCCTTGGCAGGGACCTGACTGGCCTTCGTTTCCTTCATGAGGTCACACGGTACTGTCAGCATAACGGCAGCCAGCCCCCAGAGAATGCCATGTTTCCACCTTGAGATTAAATCCAATTACAAACAGTGTCAGCATGCTTTTCTGCTCACGCTGCCGGGGAGAGTCAGAACCCCACAACGCTGCGTCATTTTAGGGGTTTTTCAATTACACACCCAGGTCTCCTCAAGGCAAACATTTTGTTAAGCTGAGAAACAATATGGCCAAGCAAGAACCTCATTAATCTTTTATTCTCTCTCTTTGTTAAAAGCATATTTTTTAAAAGAAGCACCATCAAGGATGGGATAATGCATCCATATAATCCCGAGAGCTTCTTCCAAAGGATCACACAGGGATTAAACTGGAGACAGCTCAGAGACGAGTGATGGTGAATTTTGTAGGTGCAGGAATATTCTGCTTGTGTAATTACACTCGGGAAAGCTATCAATATTTCATGTGGATAGAGAGGAAGGGAGGGAGGGATCAGCCAGGGGCTGCGGGAGGATGAGTAAGCGCAAAAGGGAGAAAAGAGAAAGGAGCAGGCACCTCCACGCATCCCAAAAGCGGGAGAGGTGAGGCACGTTGAGAACGGGAGCCGGGGGTGACAACATAGGGCGAGGAGGGATCAGAGGGATTAGAGGCAGAGGGCCGAGAGCAGCACAGGAAGTGCCCCCACAGCAGGCCCTGCCCCCTGCCATTATGCCTCTGACTAGCCTGCCAGCACCCAGCAGGTGGCATAGCAGCTAAGGGCCTAGATCAGCATCCAGGGCATTACTGTTGTGTTAGCGTACAGGGTCAGGGAGTGTCAGCCTGGCCATATCCGCATAATCATGTCCATAAGACTCCTCTGTGTCGCCAACAAAATGCTCTGATCGGGGAAGGTTAAATCTTTGTAGGCTATGTTGTTAAATAATATCTGTAAAAATTGCATTTTGATGAAAATGTCTATCAGAATTGGCCGTGGTGTAAAGGGCACCTCACCTTGTCTGTTCTAGGAGGTTTACAGCTATACTAAACTGACAAGCAGTAAAATGAAAATTCTGAACAGAAATTGCATTTAAAAAGCATCTCGTAACATGTGACTTACTGTGTCTGTCTCTTGTCTGGTTTCTCCTCAATCTAGCATGATGGAAGTGAGCTAAAGTCCTGCTTTCACTCTTACACAAGACTAACAGCATGAAATTCCAGACTCCAAACCAACACTGAGAGGCTGTCACTCACTGGTTTTACCTACTTCGCACTGTGTTGAGCCAGTCATTGACAGCATGCTGTAATCCAGTTGGGTTAAAGCAGTGACTGAGAGCCCAGTGTAATCTCTCCATTTGAGTTAAAGCCGTGACTGAGAGCACACTGTAATCTCTCCATTTGAGTTAAAGCAGTGATTGAGAGCACACTGTAATTGCTCCCTTTGGGTTAAAGCAGTGACTGAGAGCACACTGTAATCTCTCCATTTGAGTTAAAGCAGTGACTGAGAGCCCAGTGTAATCCCTCCCATTGGGTTAAAGCAGTGACTGAGAGCACACTGTAATTGCTCCCTTTGGGTTAAAGCAGTGATTGAGAGCACACTGTAACTGGTCCCTTTGGGTTAAAGCAGTGTGATGTTCCATAAAGAATTCCTGTGGCCTCGATTCTGCCCTCAGGTCTTCGCTCCTCCTTGCCAACCAGACCCCACCCATGACTTGCCCGATGCACTGTTCATCACTTCCGGCTCCTCGACCTGAAAAGTTTACAATGAGAAACCCCTCCCATTAAGGTTAAAGCAATGATTGATAGCCCACTGTAACCCCTCCCATTAAGGTTAAAGCAGTGATTGATAGCCCACTGTATCCCCTCCCATTGGGTTAATCCAGTGATTGATAGCACTGTAACCCCTCCCATTAAGGTTAAAGCAGTGATTGATAGCCCACTGTATCCCCTCCCATTGGGTTAATCCAGTGAT
>JAODUD010000045.1:8410717-8423094 GCA_026784285.1 Stomatorhinus walkeri
TCTTTAACCGAGAACGTGGCTCATCTAAATGAAGAAAATAAAAAAATAAAAGAATATGTCATGCACTTCTCTCAAAACATCACAAAGCATGAGGTGTCCGACTAACTTTATGAATCACTGAATCACCCATTTAATGACCAACCCCAGAAAACAAACCAATAAAAGGAAAATCCCATATATCGATCATAAATATAAAAATTCAATCCAGGTTCTGTAGGATCCAAGGCATGATTCTTAATAATCGTGTTTAATCTTCTGGAAACGGCTGGTAGAAAAGGCAACACAAAACTTCATATAGTTCTTCATTTTTTAAAAATTCTTAGTTCTTCATTTTTAAAAAATTGCTTTATCAATGCCTTTAGCACCTGTTAGAAACAGAGCACCATTTTGTACGAGTAAGACAGGGGTTTTAGAGACATAACAAAACCTGTACACGGACACTCCAGAAAAGTGCTGACTCGCTTGTGCGGCACATACTGGAAGCAGAGCAAACAGCGGCCCATACAGAGAAAGAAAGCTTCTCCATAATTTCTCATCCTGAGCACCTAGTAGTCAGGATTACAGCGACAGCATGGGAGCCATCTTTATTAATCAAGAGTGATGTCACAGACAGTAACGCGCTGGCTCAAATCTGCAATAAAGCAGCTTTTGTTAGAAACAGTTCACTCTTTTGCCAAACTCGCTCCAGTAGCTTTCTGTTATTACTGATGCCAACGGAAAAGGCAATCTTGGTCAACCACTATCACCAGCTGCTTGCCATCAGATTTCATGTGTGATTTACTGTAAGTGCTTGCCACGCTGACAAAGTGAGAAAGTCTTTAACTTGATCAATGTCCTTACTTAACAATCAGTACACATTCAAAGACCTAGAGATTCATAATAAAATAAAATAAAATGAAATAAAATAACTTTACTCATAACCCACGGCAAAAAAAAGGTGCCGTAAATTTTAAATATCCCCAAATCTGAGTTACCATTAGGCATACTTATTAAAACGATAAAACAATAAGCAGGACTAAGAAGAAACGCCCTGCTTATCAGACTTCCCCTACATATTCGCTAATAAAGAGCTATTTAAAGAGGGAAGACACCTTGTCACCCTGCTTAAGGTGGTTCACTTCAATGTTACAGCTGAACGTGTTCAGGACAATAACAGGTGCACTCCTGATGGCCCATTAGCTCAGTAGAAGTAACATCAGTGCATTTCACATTATTTAACCCTTAAAATGCTGTATAAAAGTTACACACTGATGGGCAGACAAGCACTGACCAACACAAATACTGAAGAAAGGCTCAAACGTTTCAATCTCCCGTCTCATTGTGGGCTGTTCCTAACAGCCTCCTCCAGCCCCACCTCCAATCAGCTGAAGCGTTTCGTTTTTTTTTGCGTGGTACCAGCTGGAAAGATGACGATTCAAAATGGGAAAGCCAGGAAAGGTGGTGAGTGGTGGATCTTAGTCTATGTTTCCAAGGTGCATGATAATAGAAAAGCTCACCTTCTGGCAAAATATGAAATGAGAAAACGTTCACTGCAGTGGAAATGGTGTGGGTATGACGCCGGACAAACATTTTCATGTTGGATGGATGGATGGCTTACAGAACATGACATGACATGCCAAAAGCAAACAAGGTTGTGAAAGACTTCCTGAATTACAGCAAGCGCTACCCAGACACAACTGGCGTGTGGATCAGCCGACTGGGTCTCTAACTGGGATCAGGAGGTCACTACTTCAAATCCATTGGTCGGCAGGATACTGCATCACTGCTGAATCCTTGAGAAAAGCCCTTAACCTTGAAAAAAAAGTAACAGGGATACCAGATGAAATGGCTGAACCAGTGCGTTCATCTCAAATACTGCTCTGGAAAAAATGAAGAGACCACTATTTTCTTAAAAATCTGCACAAATCCTGGTTTAATCCTGTTCTGCTGGCAGAAGGCTACACTGAGGCAGGCTGCTTCCAGGCTCAAAGTTTCTAAGTTAGCAGTACGCAAAAATAATGTAAAACAGGAGACATTGGGAACGACCAGAAACCAGCCAGGTAGAGGGGAGAAAGCAGCTTTATAATGCCAGAGATGATCGTCAGCTTATCCAGCAGCACCTCATAAATCAGAGGGTGACCTCAAGTGACCTTCAGATGGAATGGCAAACATTAAGTGGTGTGAAGTGCACTGGTATTCATAACAGGCCCCTAGTAGCAGGACTGAAGACTTATAAAGCAAAGAAGCAGCCCTTCATCAACAAGAAGCAGGGAAAAGCCAAGCTGGAGTTTGCAAAAATAATTACATTTTACACAGGTGCCTCCCCATAAATTGAGAAATAAGTGAAACTGAAAAACTTGCTTTGGTCTCTTACATTTTTCCCAGAGCTGTATTCATGTGTAAGTCTCAAAGAGCAAGATGGGACACGTGGAAATTCCGGAATTCCTATGTGTTTGTATTTATACAAATGGCAAATGTAGGATCATTTCACAGTTGTAACTGTAAAACCCGGTTTCATAGGTTCTGGTAGATTTATGAGTGTATGAGAGATAAGTAAATAAGTAAAAATTATTTTACAAATATATAAAATTATTAAAATTATTTGCATCTGGGACTATGAGTACATTTCCACGGTTCAGAGCTGAACAGGGATGCCCCAGGAGGACAGAAATATAAGAGCTAAGCTTGTATGTCAACCCGACATCTCCACACGAATACTTCATTCTCAAGGTCAAGTGAATTTCTCCTGTTCAGAAGGTTCAAATCCTTTTTCTCCAGTGAAGGAATGCTTCACTTAAAGGCACACAAAAAGGGGAAATCGTCTGAAAAGCTTGCTTCCCCATAAAAAGACAGACATAGCAACAACAAAGTGAGAAAAACACATCTTTCAGGGCATTTCAGAGACTGCACAGGTCCCAGTAAAGAAATTTGCTTGCTCTTATTGCCCTGCAGCTCATCTTCTGAAGGTTAAAGTTCACCTTGTGCAAGTCCTGAGTTTTGGAAAAAGGCAGAAAATTTGCTTAAAATTGTTTAAGTGCACATTTGGCCTTGAAATCCGGCTAAAGTGGAATTTCCTCTTGTCCGCATGCATGTTTTACTGCTTGATTCCTACTGCATAACTTCCATAGTGACAGTGGGAAGACAGAAAACTGCAGCCAACTTAAGTTTAGCAGGACTGGCCAGGTGATAAGCTTTATCAATTCAGCATTGCTGGCCAGCTTGTGAACATTAACACTCATTTTTCGAATGGCTGGTAAGGTCATGAGCATTAGCATTCTGTTAAGCACGACTGGCCGGCTTGAGAGTATAAGCTTTCTGATTAGCATGTTTGAAATTGTTAGCATTCAGTTCATCATAGCCAACTGGCTTGTGTACATTAACATTCTGCTTAGCTTGGTCAGCCAGCCTGCAAGAGCTAATCACTAAAAGGACTGGCATGTGTAGGCCTGCTGTTGCTCCTGGGATCGGCAAAGTGGGAAAAATGGTGGTTCACACTGCATGACTAACTAGTGTGTGCTGGCCTATGTCACACTCATTCTAGAACCGCTTTAGTGTCCCTCATTTACAGACTACGGATATTTTGAGATCTATACAGGCTACTTTGACCTCACAGGCCACTAAAAGGAGATAAAACCCCATGCGACGTCTGCTGAAATGCAACAAAAAGTAATAATATTACTAGGCAATCAGCCTGTATCAAAAGCTTCTCTAAACTATGACTAATTCAGACTGTTACAACTGAAAGGGAGGGGAATAAAGTTGAATCCCCAGTCTAAGACATGTAAGTGAAATGGTCATACACAGACTGAGTCGGCAGGCCCTAGGATTACACGGGTGTACACAGGAGGCTGATACGGGGGTACGCAGGAGGGTGGATCAATGAAACCATTCACAACTTCACTGCTTCTTGTGCATAAATATACTCAAATATATCAGCACATGTGCGTGCACGCCCATCGCATCATGCATGGCGCACACTTCCTGCGTGCAGTCACCCAGGTACAGCTCATAACAGAATCACATCACATACGTCTGGCACACATGAGCACTGTGGCACAGAGTGACATCTGTAAAAAGGCAAACTGCCTCGTTTATGGCTGGAGGGAATGCAGAATCACATACGGATGTCCTGTTTGTCAGGTCATTGTTTTATGATAAATAAATCAGAAATTAAATTTAAATACAATATTTCTTATGCTTAATAATCCGCGGGTTATTTGGGTGAGTGTAGGCAGGTATGTTCAGGTTTATAGTTTAGACTGGCAGGTCGCCGCGGCTGCTGATGAAGGGGTCGCTATTTGAAGGCTGACAGAGGATGACGAGGGGGACGGTGGCTCAGGCTTCTCAAATTCAGGCGGATGGCAGAACTCCTTGATGGTGACAGTGAGCAGGTTTGTGGTCACATCCGTCACAACCACGTTGGCGCGAGGGGCCATTTCAGGGTGCCAGTCAGGGTTGCCTTCCGACAGTGTCCTTGTCTGCTCGGGGGACAGAAGCGGTGGCCCAATGCCCAAGTTCTTGGGGGTCCGAGGGATGGAAATGGCAGAGGCTGACTTGCCTTGGAGTCGACGCAGGTGTTGACGACGCCGGGCATTCCTCTTGACTTCATGGGGTACAGACAGATCCAGGACCTCTTCATCCTCTGAAGTCGAGGTAGAGGATGAGGAGGACAACGAGGAGAGAAAGATGGATGAAGGAGATGGGAGAAAGGATGGAGGGTTGTGGGGCGCGTCTTGCTTTGACTCCAGGGGCTCGGGGCTGAGGCTGGGTGGGGACGGCGAGGCGGCAGAGGCCGGTTCAGGGACGGCTTGAAGAGGGGTCGGCTGAATGTGAGGCGGGGAGGTGGGACCACTGTCAGAGCCACTGGAGGTCGACAATGAGGGAGAGGGCTGATAGCGGGGCAGAGTCTGAGGTTCCGGCATTACGCCGTCTGGACTTAACAGGGCAGAGCCGGGTAGGGGAGGAGAACCATCCCCAGCACCTTTCCCTTCTGTGTTGTCACTACTACCAGTACTGCTTTGAGACTGACTAATGGGTTGCTGGACACCAAAAGGCTTTGCGTACATGGGGAACCCTGTCACTTTCAGTGGGGGCTGCAGACCTCTATAAGGCACTTCGGTAAACCTCTTGCTCTTCCCTATAATGCGGTTGCGGGAGGGGATTTTGGGCCGTCCTGGTTGGGAGAGGTGCATCCCGTGCTGGTAGGCCATCGGAGGCGCTCTCCTGCCACCACCTGCCTTGTCAATCACCTTCAGGTTCAGGATGATCCGGCCCCGCTTGGCTTCACGAGGCTTCACCTTGCGGTTCAGGATGCGGACGGTCTCCGAGAACGGGGAGACGGGCGGGCGGGAGGGAAAGGCCGAGCTGGAGGAGGAGGAGCCCGAAGGCGGGGCCAGAGGGTCGGGGCGAGGCAGGGGACGCCGAGACATGCGATGGCAGCGACGGATATCCTTCTTCAGTTTGTGGTGGGCAGCACCTGACTGGAGTTTGACGGTGGGGGCTGAGGAGGAGGACGAGGAGGAGGATGAAGAAGGGTAAGGGGAGTGCAAGGAGGATGCGGGGGAGGCAGAAGATGAAGAAGGCCTGGAGGTGGAGGAGGCTGAAGAGTGGTACTGCTGGATGTCAGGGACTTGTGTTGAAGTGTCAGCTGCCTGGGCTCTTGCCTGAGATATGGAAAGAAACAGATTATAGTGAGGACAGGTATGGGGGTGGAAACAGAAAATCAGAAGACGGGACTGGTGCTGAGAACTGGAAGAGAGGCGGAGGCACACAGACACGGAAATGGGCAGGAGTCGCCATCCACAAGTACAGAGCAAATCAAGTATGGGAGGCAGGAGAGAACAGATTCAAAGATTACAACTAAGGTCAGATCTGGCAACACGGTAAGCTTGACTTATAGCTAAGATCATGGGAATAGGTACAGGCATCATTATAGAGCATGACTCAGAGCATCTGCCTATTTTATGGCAACATATTCAAATGGTGTCCAGCCACATGAAAATGTGTGATGACCTCCAAGAAGACTGACATTTATTTAACCCTCTGGGGTCTGGGGTAGGGTACACGCTTTCACTGACTGGGGCATTGTCACACATTTCACTCAATATCATAAACTTAATTCATGGCAAATAAATTATTTCTTATATATTTGTTTTGGCATTAAACTCATCTTAATCTTAGTGTACTTTGCAAATATGTCAGATTTATGTGAAATTTGTAATTTGACAAAGTGTAGACTTTGCAAAATGCGGAACATTTGCAGAAACATTATAAAAGTACATAGTAAGCAATTCTGGCAGTTTGTTTTGATCCCAGATATCTGATCAGCAATGTCTTGGCTACATGAAGATGACTAAATGGTGCAGTTGCAACATTCAGTTGGATAAATAAATAAGAAAAACCGAACTCATGTCACTATTTCTGGCTCCTTTTATTGAATATGGAGCAACTTTCATGTGTATGCATGAGTCATTGTCACCTGGTCAGGTCCCCCAACCCCCACTTTCATGGCGCTGATGGGGATGTATCTGGATCGCATTTCACTGTTGCGTTGTTCATCAAATTACCATGCAAATGCGATTTGAATATGCGCTAATGCGGCTATTTAGAATGTGAATAGCAATCTTCAGGTGACAGCGGTACTACACGCCCCCAATGCTGGTAAAACAGTGCAACGGTAAAGTGACATGGTTTACTTTTGCGTCGATTTAACCTAATTTTAAAAACTTTAATACTTCTGACAAGGAACATTTTGAAAAGAAGACTATGAAGATTATGGATTTAGTCAGTGTTTTTTCATGTTTCTATATTAAGATTTCAGCGAGTTATGAACTGAAATACACAAGAAAGATACGTGGCATCGCCGACGATGCTGTCTACTCCAGAGGGTTAACAGACACTTTTGCAAAGAGTGATGTGCAAGTGGGAATTAGACAAGTGTCCCTGAAATAACTAGGGGATAAGAGCCTTCCTCAAGGAATCGAAAGTGAAATCACTCTGCCAACACTAGTATTTGAACCAGTGACATTCTGATCACAGGCACGGTCCTATCACAGAACCACACGACACCCAAACCAGGTCATCAGAAAAACTGCTTCTCTTGAAGATTTGGTCTTCACCCAAAGAGAAGTTGTGACTTTCCCCAAGAATGCAACAAGACAAACATCTTAGTTATTATATGCACACTTGTTTGACATTTTGAGTGCCTTTGATTTGTGCTGTCTAATTATGTTACATGTTACAAGTAAGATTTATTATGTACTGATGTAAAAAGAACTAATAAGGAATCTTGAATCTTTATGGCAGGGTTCCTAAATTCCAGTCCTGGAGGAACAAAATCCAACACAGTCTGTATATTCCCCACTCAGACAGATCTTAATCAGCTAATTACCAGGGTAAGTAAGTGTGTCTGAGCAGGGAAGTATGCAAACTTTCAAGTCTTGCAAAGTGGCCCTTCAGCATCAGAACTGGGGAACCCTGCTTAATGAAATAACTAAAAGTTCTTCAGAACCATACCTTGAGAAGGAAGGTTTTGGGTTTGGGTCCCCGTTTCTTTGGCCCATAAAGTTCCCTCTCTCTCTCTCTGGAATAAAGAAGAAAATGTAATGTTATTATTGAATTAAGAGCTATGCACATTTAGCTGTGGTGGAGAAAAGAAACATTTATCATTCCTGCAGTAATCAGACATGCCGTGCAGAGCTGAAAAATGCACTTTGGTTCTGACAGCACATGACCTTTTTATCTCTGAGCATACAGCATCCGCTGATTCATAAAGAAAAATGATTTGTTCATCCTGAAAAGCCGCAAGGCAGCACCAGAAGTTAATCCTCATCTTAGACAAAAAACACTGCAAAAGATCAATCAGATCTCATCCACTCAAACACAGTTGGTAAAACTGGTTAATTCCAATTTTTCGAATTACTTTGCAGAAATCTAGCCATAATGAGTTGTGCATGATTGGATTGTTTTTGGATGCCAGTGAACACAATGTCTGTCAGCCTAAATAGTCCCTGTGAAAGCTTTTACCACCCACAGACGCACTGCTCAGAGAAAATGGCACTGTGGTGCAGTTTCAGCACGGTCTATTAAATTCAAGATACTGAGCTGAGTCAACGCACTGTCCCCAGCACAGTACCAGCCCCGTGGAAAATCCCTGCTAAACTAATCTGACACTTACAGACGTGAAGAGCTTTAGCTGTAGACAGACACATAGACCTCTGTACATCCCCCTGCCACTGTTGCTGTCCCCATAATCCAGCACTTACCCACCAGAGGCAGCTCTAACTAGGCTTAAGACGACAATCATTAATGCTAAACCTTAAACTAAGAAGCTAAGGAATAACATAAAAGCACAACTATTTAACATGAAGAACATCTTTATTTAAACAGTTATATATCTGCCAGAGACTTAAAACACGCGGAGTGGGAAGTGACCTAAAACTAAGTTCATACGGTGGACTAACTGAAAGTTACTGGGCATAAACAGGGCTTGATAGCACCAGTTTCAGTTTTATAAATGATCCATGCAATTAAATTCACAAACAAAATGCTGGTAAAAGTATGTCGCGCAGCACTACATCCAGACATTAAGATCCCTCATACATGCAAGATTTACTCAGGTACGCACAAACTGCTTTGAACACGAATTTTATCAGTGAAATACCACTTGGAAAATGCAATACGTTGCTGAAATCATTTCCCCTCTACTTACTTCTGTTCGAAAGCCGAAATAAGGCGTCCGTCCAAAATATTCTCTTCTGGCTCCCATGTACTATATCTACAAAAACACATTTGAGAAAAAAAAACGTCACGTTCAACTTCAAATTCCCACTAACAACATGAAATACTTAAACGCAGCTGAAATTATTAAAGACAGACGTGATGCGAGTTTATTGCTGCAAATTACAAAGAAACCAGTCATACTGTCCCAATATCAAAAGCCATGTATAAAAAATATATGAAACACGCAAAAATGTGAGATCGGAGACAAAAACACAAGGTGGGCGTGAGACAATAGACATCGCACTTACTTGATCGCCCATCCTTTCCACTTAACCAGATACTCAATACGACCCTGCAAAACAAATACAATTAAAACATACACAGCTCGATTTCCAGGAAAATAGCTTATTTGTTTAAACCCTCATGGTCGCAGCGATTAAATGTGTTTATAAAGAAGGGGACTAACGACTTAAAAAGAAACCGCCAGACACCCGTGAATGAGTCGCGGAGCTGTGCGCGTTTGGCCGAGCAGAGAGGCTCCTTTTCCAGCGTTAAGTCGGGGGCCGAGGCGGGGTGTCGCAGGACTCAACGGGCTGCTGGCTGAAACACCTACCCCTTGTCAGGCAACATTCAGACCCTCTTTTGTTAAGATTTATTACTGAAAATAAACCGGCTAGGCGGCCTGAATAAAAGGGCGCTTTACTGCCCGTTTTATGTCTGTCCACCACAACCGGGCAGCCTGTTCGGACCTCTGTCGTACCGTATCGTCACCACCGGAGAAACGACAGTGAGCCCAGTTAAAAGGCACCGAGCTAGGCCATCGTCCAGCCAGACTGCTAGCCGGCCGGCTAACGCTGACACGGACGCGTGAAAACCGCTCCGAAAATCTCGGCTGTAAGCAGACTATCCTCCGGGCGGCTCACCTTCCGGACGCGGCGTTTGATGATGGACTCCGCCGCGAACACTCGGTCCCCGACCGCGGACAGCTCCATCTTCCACTGCGAAAGAGGCGGATGTACGAGCGACGACGGCGCCCAGCGAAGCCCCCTCCCACGGCTCGTGGGGCTGCGGCGGCTCGTGCGGCGGCTCGTGAGGCAGCGCGAGCTGTCACGTGAGACAAGCTGAGCGAGAAGGAGGGAGGCTCCTGACACGGGCACCTCGAGGGAAGGGTGGGGACAACTAGGTCACGCGGCTTTGCACCAGAACTCTGTGACAGGCAGCAAGCGTGGAGGGAAATGCATGATCACGTCGATGATGTGTCCCTAAGGGGATGTTCGAACCCGCACTTGGGGCTCGTGACACCTGGGTGTATAAAGTTTCCCGACCAGCTACATCAAGGACAGTCTGTTCTTCATAAAATTTTCATTAAATTCATTAGTTTTAAATAAATATTGGCGCATTCGTTCGTTTGACACTGTACATTACCACTTGTCACTTTACTGCTAATTTTATTGGCCTTTTTTCTGTTTATTAATTATTATTGCCTATGTTCAACAGGGTGGCATATTTATAAAAGTGCTTTTTGCATGTAAGTACAAGGATGGAAAGAATGCAACTACAGTAATTGTTATTGTCTAATTGTTTTAGTCAAGAATGTAGCTATGTAGTAACACCCCCTTTTGGTAATCTGTAAGATACTGTAAGAATGTTCCTTAGGAAACGTACACAAACTGTCTATCGTGAATCACAGTGAAGCAGTAGAAGTCGCCATGAGCAGTAGAAACATGCTTTTAAATGTCTAGTCACCCTCTGCGGTCCGTTCAAATGTATCCAACATATAAAGCAAGGTTGCCAAATCTCATGCATCTGGTATTACACTCACACTTTCAGACTTGTCTTATACTGAAAATCTCACACCAGCCAGCTGAGCAAAGTTGGCAACCCTGTTAAACATATAATGTTACATATACTATACGTACAAAAGTATTGTGACACATGGCCATATAGGAACTTTTATGATATCCATTCTAAATCCAAAGGCTCCAATCTGGAGTCGGTCCCCCATTTGCAGCTATAACAGCTGCCACTCTTCTAGGAAGGCTTTCCACAAGATTTTGTAGTGTCTATGAGAATATTTGTCCATCCATCTAGAAGAGCATTTGTGAGATCAGGCCCTGATGTTGGATGTGAAGGCCTGGCTCACAGTCTCTGTATCAATTCATCCCAAATGGGCTGAGGTCAGGGTTCTGTGCAGGCCAGTCTAGCTCTACCACACTAAACTCACCCAACCATGCCTTTATGGACCATGCTTTGGGGATGGGGCACAGCCATGGTAGAGCAGAAAAGGAACTTCCCTAAACTGTTCCCGCAAGATTGTGGGGGCTCGAAATTTAAATTTGCTCAGGGATGGTACCTTGCTCAGAATACCTCAGTGGTGCCTTGCTGGTCAGGGATTCGAACCAGCAACCTTTAAATTATGTGCATCCATAACCATTAGGCCACCACTGCCCACAAACTTCTACATTTTTTGTTTTCAGTCCAGCCCCTAAAAAACAAGCCCATACCATTATCCCTCCTCCAACAAACTTTAGTTAGCACAATGCATTGAGGTAGGTAATGGTCTCTTGGCGCCTGCCAAGCCCAGTGGTGGCTGGCTTTACAGCACTCCATCTCATGCTTGGCATTGCGCTTGGTGATGTGAGGCTTGATGCAGCTGCTCAGCCATGGAATCTCATCCCATGAAGCTCCCAAAGCAGAGTTTTTGAATTGGGGTTAATGCAAGAGGAAGTCACTGCAGTTACTGGGTCAATAGAGTGTTGGTAACTTTTACACTGTATGCACCTCAGCCATTGGTAACCCTGCTTTATTACTCCACCTGGTCTGCCACTTTGTGCCCGAGTTTCTGTAGTTCCGAAATGCTTCCACTTTGCAATAATACCACTTACATTTGACCGTAGAATATCAGGCAGGGAAGAAATTTCATGAACTGACTTATTGGAAAGGTGACATCCTGTGACAATAACAGGTTTGAATTCACTGAGCTCTTCTGAATTACCCATTCTTTCACAAATGTTTTCTAAACCTGACTGCATGGCAAGGCTTGATTTTATACAACTGTGGCCATGGGTCTGAATGAAAACCTGAATTCAATGATTAAGAGGTGTGTCCCAATATTTTTGTCCGTGTAGTGTATATTGCTTTTCAAAGGAATCTCTTTCTGTCATTAGTGTTGTATGAAATGGCATTACTGAGTTCAGGTAGGCCTATATGTTGCTACATGCTATACTAATAACCAATCTAAGCTAAATGTGTAGCTTAAAAATAATGCTGTGATCATGCATAAAAACCAAATAGGCACTGTCTATGTCAGTCTTTGCACATCTTCCACTGAATGCAATAGGCTGGAAAAACTTGAAGAAACCACTGAAAACACTCTATGTTACTTTGTCGACGGATCACAAAACTCATGGTTCTGATCTCATCACAGTTTTTGAGTCATGGATTGGATCATTTTTGGATCAGCAAAAACAAAGGGGGGAGATAAATATACCTTTGCTTTCTGCATATTAGAACTTAATTAAAGTAAAGTTGTTATCTCTGGAAAACACAAGTTATACAGACAAACGTTAGACATGCACAACATTTGTCGAGTGAATGAAGGAAGCAGATTCTACTACAAATGCCATGGCTAATGCTATTGAATCTGCAAAGATATATATTGCATTCCCATTGAAAAT
>JAODUD010000045.1:8499758-8511329 GCA_026784285.1 Stomatorhinus walkeri
CAGATTGTGAAATACTCAGACCGGCCCGTCTGGCACCAACAACCATGCCACGCTCAAAATTGCTTAAATCACTTTTCCCATTCTGACATTCAGTTTGGAGTTCAGGAGATTGTCTTAACCAGGATATATATATCTGGTAAAGTGGTTTGTTATAGGCAAAATCTCGAGTAATATTTAAACAAAAACAAGCTGTACTATTTTCAGACTAAACTTATTTTTCCTCTCTATAATGGTGAAAAGTTAACAAACTTGAGTAAAGGTTGTTACCAACATTTTAATTTTATTTAATTTACCAGCATGCAAGTGTACAGACCAGTCATGTTCGCATGCTGTGTGTTGTGTGGGGGGGGGATGCCACTTTGAGGTTGAGTGCAAGGGGATTTTCTATCTATCCATCCACCCATCCATCCATCCATCCATTCATCTATTATCCTGCTAGTCCGGCCTTGTGCTTCATGTCTGTTATTGGGATAAGCTCCATGCAGCAGTGGGGTTCTGAGCCACACTCTAATTGAAATATAGTTGGTATTATTAATGGGAATATTAGGGAAAATAGGGTCACCATGAATGAAAGGGTTTAGGAGCAGAGAAACATGAAGGGAACTATCTCTGACTGTGAATGATGAAGCAGGAAGACGACGGGCTTCCGATTTCCCTAGTGAAACAAGGTTAGCGGAGTGACAAGCAGCCTTCTGCATTGTTTGCAGTACTGTACCTAAGGAAGCTAAATCATTCTGCTAAATTTATAGTACACATAGGTCATACACAGACAACTGTTTGTGAGGAAGTCTTGCATACCAGTGCAGGAAGGGTCACTTTGCCAAAGACAAGTTCAGGCAGCATGGATGAAGTGAGGAGTACAGGCTGGCTACAGTTTAGTTGTGAACCTCAAACTGCTTACAGTTTCTGTAGGTATACCATAAATGCTGGTAGTAAACTTGAATAATAAACCAGTTCAGTGATGTAATGCTTTAGGTCCATTCTAAGTTGTGGAGGAGCTTGCAGTTGCCAGTGATGGTGGAAAAGACAACACATATTCAGAATGAATTAAGCTGGCTCTGATACACTTGACCCCCATTAGAAGCCTCAAGACTCCTCAGATTTTTGGAGAGTACTGTCATTTTTAACAGCAAATAAGGCTTTCTCTGTTTGGAAGAAAAGAATGGTTATACAAGGCAGGGCTGTGTGAGTCAAAAAACCTCAGTATTAACTTGTTGCTTTTATACTCTCTGACTTACCACATATTGCTTGCTGTTCAACTTGCTGCCGACTATAATGCTCGCAAGTGTCCCAGGGACTACGGCAGAGTAGGAATCAGCCCTTTGATCTGGAATTCCACTCAGGAAATTGCCTTTGCAGATATGGAGGAGAACCCTCAAGGGTGGCCTTTTTCAGAAATGGACACATTTTTCATTGCAGCTCTCTCATGCTTAGTGAGGGGGGACCTGCTCTTTGTCATGGCATCTTTTATTCTAAATTTCACTCCTCAGTAAAGTTACTACAATTAGATAGCAGAGCTGCTAAGAAATTTGACTTCTGCAGTAAGGTCTTCCTACAGATGGTTTATTGCAGTAGAGGCCTGCATAAGTTTTCTGCCAAGGTCTGAATAATAAAAGTGAATACACACAGACACTCACTCACACACACACACACACACACACAGTGCAGCTGCTCACCTTCATTCACCTTCATAATCCTGTTGACCTCCACTGGGGATATACAGGCAGTGATAGGAGTACTTCAAAGACAACCTGAATCCCACTGACATGCCTTCCTTGAAAGCTATAAAATCAGAGGACTCAGAGGAAGACATCCCATCATTAGGGGGAGGGGCCCAATTTCTTAGCTGACACACCTCTTCAACACTGAGGTTGGGGGCAGTGCCTTTGGATTGGCAGACTGGGGGTCGTGGTCCCAATATTTATGAAAAAGGACCAGAGGGAGTGTTCCATCTTCGGGGGAATCACACTCCTCAGCCTCCCTGGGAAGATCTATGCCAGGGAACTGGAGGGGAGGGTTGAACCTTTGATCTAGGGGGAGCAATACACTGGACCCATGCCACCATATCTGTCAGCGTTTTCCCAACATGAGTAACTCCCCCAATCGCTGCATCTGTTAATTAATACACTGAGGCAGTCTACAAATATGTCACATGACTTTTTAATGAGAATCAGCACCTACAAATCTGAGGTCATGATTCTCATTCAGAAAAAGGTGGATTGCCCACTCCGTGTTGGGGACTAGTTACTGCATCAAGTGCAGGAGTTTAAGCATCTCGGAGTTTTGTTCATGAGTAAGGGAAGAAGGGAGCAGGAGATCGACAGGTGGAGAGATGTAGGTAAAGGGAGAATGCACATATGAGGGAGAATGCACATATGAGGGAGAATACACATATGAGGGAGAATAATACACATATGAGAACAATGTATAACTTTACTAGATCAAAGAAACAGTCCAACTGCCTTGAAAGACCAAGACAGAGTTCAACAAAAGCAAAAGCCAAAAAATGTATACGGTGGGTGTGTGTTTCGATGGATTCCTCCACACCCCCCTCATCTTCAGCCTTCCCTGCCTTCTGTTTAGATCTCAGTGTCCATTCAGTCATGCCCTCTGGTCTGAAGGGCATTGAGCAGAAATGTTGAAGGCCCAGACTAGGAGATCAACCCCCTCTAAGTCTGTTTGACCAGCAAGCACATCTGCTCTCTATGCATAGTTGACGTACCATGATAACACTAACGCTATGACTATTACGCCTACAGATCACATAATCAAGATTTTTCGCTTGAAGGTGAATGTGTTGCGTTCTCCCAGAGAGCATCCAGTATGTCAGTATGAATGTCTATGTTTATTTGGGACAACTTCTCACCTATGCCCTGCTTTCCCATCATTTCCAGTCATTTAACCTTCACAGTACTGCCCTAAATGCTCCTTACTGCTTACTGGGAATATTGGGGAAATCCAAGGAATTAATCCCAGTTAGCTGCAGTGTCATATGCAACTGTAATGCCCTGATTTCAAGTGTATGAGGTATTTTACAGTGAACATTGCTCATATATCACTTTTAGATTTAATATATTTACATTACATTGGCAATGTAATGGGAGAATAATAGCAGGAGGCTGTGGGTTGAAATTGAAAAAATGAAATCAATGCAGCGAAATCAGGGAAATCCAAGATTCCTACTCCGACTGCATTTACGAGCATCCTGTTTCTGCCTGGGGTGGCTTAAGGTTCACTCCCAGCGTACATTCAGCAGAGCAACTGCGAGGTGAATGATCGCAGCCAAGGCATGCTGCGCAAACGTACCTGCACAGAGAGCGCAGTGACAGCAGGTGGAGAGCAGATGATGAAATGCGCTGATCATCTCACACAGTTGCTGAGTTCATATATGCACCTATTGATATTTCAGCGCCCTCACATGCACAGATCACAATACTGACCATGTTCATAAAAATTACATCAGCATGACTGACAGGTCATGTGGGGTCTGTGTTTTCTGACCTCAAAAAGTGATTCCATACAGAAGCAGGTGGGAGATGGAGTGCAAGGTGATGCATATCTACAGTACATTTTCCAATGAGCTGTTATAGGTCATAGGTCAAAGGAAAAATACCTCTTGACCATGCAGGTGCTTGTTACATGAAAACATGGGATTTTTTCACAGGATGAAAGTAGGATGATGCTTCATGGAAAATTGGAGTTACCGTCCATGAAAAAGAATCTGAATCACACTGCAGTTGCTTCCATTGTTGAGGGATATGTGGAAGGGTTTTCAGGTCAGACCTATGTGATGTCTTTAGAAACACACCAAGCAAATAAGTATATGACATTAAAATTGTTGGCACCATAATCTAAACAAATGGGTTAATATGGGCCGCAGGGACCCAACACACTTTCTCTTCCTTAATTATTATATTTATTATATTGTTCTTTTTCTGTCTTATTGCTTTTAACTACAGCATATCTAAAGATCTGTAAAAATGGAATAAAATGACTGATCTTTTTCACCATGTGACACAATTCACAGATCTCAGCAGTAAGAACCCTGTTCTTTATAAGGCAGACCTTGAACTTCCCTGGCCTTCGCACCTCCAAGCTGGGTCACCTGAAAGCTTCTGTTGTGGCCAAACTGTTGTCAGGTCTAACTGACACTGACCAACCTGGTCTCCAGTGAAGGAAGCAAGATCTTTCCTGCCATGCTGCTGCATCCCTTCCCCCGCAGCCTTTCACATGTGTTTTACCATTAACCCTCCCATCCTCCCTTTCCTAATCCATCTTTTTGTTTTTCATTCCCAGGTGTTTTCCTGCTCTGCCCGAATTCCACTTTGGAAAGTGTTGGTTAGGCTCTCCCCTTCCGTAGTGACTCAGGTACCCATGGCTCTCTGGCTCCTGTATTCCGGACTCCACACCCCCCCCGTCTCCCTCACCGTCCCATCCAACAATAACACGGCGAGTCCGATTTCCTCATCGTGGGAACAATGGTGGTATAGCTTTGATGTAGCTGGCTGGGTTATCTTCATGCTCAGATCCACCATGGTAGTGAGAAAGATCTGCATAATGGGTTTATATCATCCTTATACAAACATTTAATCTAAATGACCTGCAAATATTTTTTTTCTCTCACGCAGACCACAGAGGTAACACTCGGAGTGAATTTGCTTGTCGACAGTGGTGTTTGCCTTAAAGGTTTTGAGAGTGACAGTCCTCGACACACTGGCTCTCCCCGGACCATACGCTTAGGGGACTCGGTCTCCGGTATGGTGCCCCAGGGCAGGCAATCCTGACTTCCAGCAGCTGGAGTTCGTTCTGTCTGTCTGGGGCAGGATACGACCCCCAGCACCTCCCTCACTCTCAGTCCCGCCCCCTCTCTCCCTCAATGCCCGCATTTGTCCTGCACTGAGAACCTCTCCGGGATCGTCGCTGTGTTGGGACATGGGCTTCGCCTAGCAATGCTCATTCTTCACCCCCGCAGTCGCTGCCACTTTTGTCTATACAGACAGAGATGGGTCAGGGGGGGGTGGCACGAAGGAAGAGAAAAAAGGATGAGTCATCCACATACCACTGAACACAACAGCACCCCCTGTTGGAGGTTCGGAGGTGTGGGTGTATTGTCTGCAGGACAGACATGACTTCATTGGGTAAGTCCCACTCTAATCTGTGGTTTTATGTAGGTGTGGGGTTCACAGGTGTAGGCTGAGCTGTATTGCCATGTCTGCTTAGCTCACAGCAATCAGCAGTTTTTAATGCCTTCCATTGTGGCCATTCTTCCTTACTTTTCCTTAGAGGTCTGCATAAGTTTTCTCCCAAGGTCTGAATAATAAAAGTGAATACACACACACACACACACAAGTTGGTCTTCCTATCTAAATGGGGACCGTCCATTCATTTCTATGGGAAAAACCCTAATCCCAATCACGACACCCTTAACCTCTAACCATCCCTAACCTTAACCATAAGTAACCAACCCAAATACAAGACTTTTGCCATTTTTTACTTTTTTGATTGTATTCACAGATTTTTATAAAACTGAGGTTATCCAAATGAGGACCTCAAAAGATAGGGAAATTTCAGGTTTTACTACACTTTGGGGACAATTTGGTTCTCAAATCTGATCTATGCAAACCCAAACGCACACACACACACACACACACACAAAGTCGTGTAATCATATCTTTTTGGGGACTGCTCATTCATTCCTATGGGAAAAATGCTAATGCTAACTATGCACACACACACACACAGTCACAGCAGGAAGAGGAAACTGCAATACAATGATAAGACGTCAAAGACAACAGAGCCCGCCAGACACAAAGCCAAGACCAGTTTAGTTCCAAAAGGTCAACAAGTCTCCCGGGATATTATTCTTACATCATAACCACTCTGCTGATGGCCTTTAGTTTCTAATGTGGAACAATCAGGAAGTACCAGCAAAATGTGAAAATGCAGAATAATAAGGTTACTCTTTTGCCATCCCCTGCATCTGACGTCAAATTTTGAGTCTTGAAGTTCACACATTTGCAGTTAAGATAGATAGAGATCTCACATTAAACCCCCCTAACTGAGACTTTTTCTACAGCTCGCGCTCTTGTGGACTTAAATGAGCGGCAGACAGGCATTTCCTGCTGATGAAACCTCAGAGCTTACCCACACTCAAAAATGTATGTGTGTGTGTGTATGATGGTTATATTCCCCACAATGCAATAAAAACCTGTTATTTTGACATTGTGGAGACCGTGGTTAAAGTTGTGGCTGGGTAGGGGTTAACGTCGTCATGTTAGGATTAGAGTATTCATCATATAAATGAATGGAGGATCTCAACAAATAAATATTACTACAAACGTCTGTGTGTGTGTGTCTGTCTGTCTGTGTGCATAGCTAGCATTAGCATTTTTAAAATAGAAATGAATGAGCAGTCCCCAAAAAGACATGATTACATGACTATGTGTGTGCGTGTGTGTCTGTGTGCATAGTTAGCATTATCATTTTTACCATAGAAATGAATGAGTAGTCCCCAAAAAGATATGATTACATGACTGTGTGTGTGTGTGTGACAGAGAAACTCCAAGGAACAAAGAAAGGGAGGAGAGAGAGAGAGAGAGACTACAGGAAAGCCTGCAGCAGCACAGACACCTCATAGCACAGTGCACTGTCACTGTCCCTCTCCTAAGCAGAGCGTGACTGTGCCAGATCGCCAGCCAATGAAAGGTCATGCTTGTTATGTGCTGGGATTGTTCTCACAACCAAAGGTCACCATATTAAAGTAAAGGTCTACTTAATAATATATAACCCAAACAATTTACATGTAAATATATCCAGCTTTCAAACTTCCAGCAATGGATGGGTTTCCCATCCCAGGTGATAGAATTTTATCACATTTCCTGAAATTCCAGGTTCCATCGTAAGATCACGCTCAGCCTCATTAGAATTGTGACCTGGAGTGCAGAATGATTGAAGTCCCTGAACAAGTGCAGGCTGACAACCTTAGAAATGTCGTGCTAAATTTGAGTAGTACATAAAATATGCATGTGAAAAGTTTAACCATAATCAGCAGCGTTTAACTCCCGACTGGATTTTGTTGAGTCATTTTTAAGTTTGAAAGATATTGTCTGCTTAAGGCATGTCAGACACGTGTACCATATTACACATTTCATAAACTGCAACAGCCACAGCCTTGTGGTCTGTGTTGCCTGGGATAGACACCCTGCCGTGACCCAGACCAGGATAAGGACATGGGAGTATGGATGTATGGACATGTAATAATGTGCACTGTAGTTTTTTACATTCTGGAACTTTTCGGCTGTTCTTTGGAAAACGTCTTTCAGAAGTGAGTGGTCCCATATTCTCACATCTCTTTGATGAGCTTCAGCAAAGGAAGAGCCTGTCCTCACACTGCCAGGTCCATTCTGGAGCTGAAACAAAGAAGTTCATATTTTCTGAGCCATAATTAATATTTATAGAACAAACGTGAAGATTAAAGGAAGATTTGTATGACATCTCTGTTTTGCTGCATATCTTTAATCTGGTTCTACCAAGCAAAGAAAGGTTTGGTTCTGATCTTCTGGCAGATAAGGGGCTCCAAAGCACGGGTTGGATGGGGTATATCAATTCACCTACTGTTCATACAGAATAATACAGATATGTAAGGTTCTGCCCAAAAAGTTTCCCTGAAGTACTAATAGTCTGTGCATGTATTTGTGTCTCAGAATTGCCCAAAATATATTGCTAAAGAATATGTTGCTGGAAGATAACTGTGTTTTGCAGAAATCACACATTGTTTCAGTGTTTGTAATTTTTCAGGGATTTTAAAAGAAATTTTATTCAAGCAGCAGGTGGCGCAGTGGTTAAGGACACAACAGATTGTCAAGACTAGGAGCATTCAGGTAAAAACACATTTATTGGCTTTAACATACAGGTAACCAATGGGGACTGGGCTACTGACTGAATGGGTTGCTTCCAGATGCAAATTCTAATGCTGAAAACTGGGAAACCAGGAAGCAGAAAATGGGGCTGAAATGCAAATCCAGAACAGTCCTGGAAAAACTCAGAATAAGGAAACAGCTTCCCAGCACACCAACTGTGGAGCTCAAACGTACCAGGGCCATGAACCCAGGAACAAGTCACTGGCTAACCAAGACCAGAAACTCAAGAGTACATCCTAGTCATAAAAAACCATACACCCTGAAACAAGATGCCAGTATTCAACACCACTAAGCTAATGGTCATGCTGACAACTCAAGAAAACAAATTAAGACATTTAGATTCAGTGAAACATGACGACATAAAGAGGGATTCTTTCCTGTTTTTGCGCACTATCCTCGAGTTAATCTCCCCTAAAGTACGTCAATGTGCAGCGTCTTGTGTGTGTCTTTGGGGGAGGGGAGGGGCGGTGTATTGTTTAAGATATGTACCCCTGCCTCTCCAACCCACCCCCTTACCTTTTCTAATTAACAATAGTCTATTTTGTGCTCCAAGCAGACGTACCCATCCGCAGAGCTGGAAGAGATGCTGGGACGTGTCCAAAATGGAGGACAGTGGCTCAATTCTCATATATGAATGTGTGTGGGGGGGACTGCATGAGGCAGGGGCATCTTCTGTGTTTCTGATGGATTTGTATCTTCAGGGTGGAAAGAGGGTTCTGCACTTTTCATATCAGTTGTATTTTATTTTGATTTTAATTCAGATCATTTTTACAGACCCATCTTAACACCTAGCTGCTCACACAGTTTTGGTCTGCATGTGAAACTGTAACAGACCACACACACAACACTATAGTATCTATGTAGAAAAATGCCACTTATTCCCCACAGCGCTACCATACAGTAATTGCCCTAAAAGCCACACAGCCTTTGAACGCCTTGAGCTCACTGTCACAAGCATAAATGCGCTGTATCTGAATCTGTCGGCATGTCTGCAATTATATCATTTTCCTAGTCTGATTGTGCTGTGAAAGGAGGGCTTTTGTGTGACCATGGAATGCAGCGAGCTCTGCATTTTTCATTGAAAGGGCAGCTTTCTCGAACCCGGTGCCAAGTCGGGAAGGCTAGTGGAGGTGGTTCCAGTGGGGGGATGGGGGGGCTTTGAGATCACGGCTGGAGGTGCCCACTCGTTGGAATTACCCTTCAGTCACTACTTCCTCAGGGCATTTCAAACCAGCGGCCTGTCTTCAGGCTTAGGTGTACGTGGCCTTTTTGCAACGCAGGCCAACACATGATTTGTGACGTTTGAGAAAAGGGTAAAGGCGGTCTCTGGGGGCATGCCTCTGTGAACGATGAATAAGGGTGACATTTACACAGAGCAAATACAGTCATTACTATATGACTGAGGGCTAACACTAAGCATCACAGGCAGGGTGAGGGAGTTGAGGTCCACACAAAGGGCACCATTTGAGATTGAGGGCCAGTGTGGAATTAAATGTGACTTCCATTTTGCTGAATGTCAGATTCATTCTTATGGTTCCTTGGTATATGTGGTATCGTAATGTAAGTTTCCAGTTTTATTGTTACACGTGTCTCAAGGAATACAATGAAATTCTTGTGCCACAGTTTCATGGGAGGTGACAGGTGCGTGAGAGAACAATGATTCAAGATTTATTGTCATATGCATTAAAATAAAATACGATGAAATTCTTATTGGCATGTGTCCTAGCAGTCTGACATTTAAGTGATAATAAGTACAAGTACCAAGCAGCAGCAGTGAAGATGCATAAATATGACGTAAATAAGTGGTAAATAAAGAAATACAGTAACAGTATGACCTGTAGCAGCATTAGGGTAAAGTAATAGGGTGACATAAATTACAATGAGCCGTGTGAATGCTGTGATAATGCAATATACAACACAATATGAGTAAAGTAAAAAGTAATGGCACCAGAAACAGTGTAATAGAAGAAAAAAGAGCAGTGCCATAAGAACAAGAAGGAGCAAGACAACGGACAGTGCAATCTTTGTCACCCCAAGATGCTTGACCTGCATGTGAAGCAATCCATTAGGCAAGTCAAGTAAGTTTATTTGTCATTTAAGACATTTCATTCACTCATAATCATTTCAAAGTATACAGTGAAATGAAACATAGTTCATCTGGGGCCAAGCTGCATAAAAAGGACAGACACAACACAGGACTACACATGTGCAATATACAGGACAAGACAACATACAGTGCAGCGGAGTTGATTACATTGTTTATACAAAATGGGACATTTTGAAGAAAGAAAGAAAGATGCGAGGTAGTGGACCAGAAAAACAGTGAAGTATGAATATAAGTATATATGAAAGGAAAGTTGAAATAATATACTGAAATTTAGTGCCACCTAGCGTTGAAATATGAAATCGACGCAATTAAACGTGGAAATAACCACTGGCTTTTACGATGGTCTAGGAGAGATAAATACTGTGAGCAGTGTTGGGCATTTCAGGTTCAGAAGCTACAAATCCAGACCAAGATTTTGTTTCTACCAATCACAGTCACAGAGTATTCAACTAGGTGGTAGAAACAAAACCTGGTCTGGATTTGTAGCTTCTGAACCTGAAATGCCCAACACTGACTGTGAGGTAAGAGATTAGCTGTAGTTGCATTACATACATTACATACCCTTATGTAGTGGATAAGTATCTATTAGTATCTATGTGTTAACAGTGTTGGGGAGTAACTATAGTTACACGCAATTGTTATAAAGTTACTGTGAAAAAAAAATTACAGGTCCTCATCAAAATACTGGTGATTACAAAAGGGAAAAGGTTTAGTTTCCACATTGGTAGGGACCAAAACAGCTGTGACCAAGCAAGTCCCCAAAATACGAACCACAATGGGTTTGCAAGTCCAAAAGTCTAACAAAGTATTGATGGTAAACTCACAACATTTTACTGACTTGGGTTCCTCTGAGTAACTCACTAACGAGATCTGGTTTAATGAGTCCCTTGAGTCAACAAGTGTGACTCGTGCTGTGAGGAGGAAGTGACACTGATCCGCTCATTCAGTCCTGTCTGCTCTGAGTCTGAGTCAGAACTTCTGTGGATTCACTCATAATGCTCTGGATCCATAGTAGTTCAAATCCACGATTCAAAATCTGCCATGTTTATAGTTCTGTACGATAACCTGTGCTTTCCTTTAAACTGGGAGCCAAATAATTTTCTTTTCACAGAATAGCGATTTCTGTGGTAACAATAAAAATAAACAAGGTTAGGCGAGGAAAAGTGTTTAGTGTACTTTTACAACAGGGGTCTCAAACTCCAGTCCTGGAGGGCCGCAGCCCTGTGTATCTCAGTTCTTCCCCTGATCCACCACAAATGACTCACATCAAGGGCTGTGTGGTAATTAGCACAAGGAGTTCAATCAGGTGTGTTAAATGAGGGGAAACCAAAAACTGTGCAGAACTCCGGCCCTCCAGGACTGGAGTTTGTGACCTCTGCTGTACAACAACATGGCTGGCTCTCTTCAATATAGTGTAGGACTTTTAGCAACATCATATATACACACACACACATACACACGCACTACTGTTCAAAAGTTTGGGGTCACCCAGACAATTTTGTGTTTTCCATGAAAAGTCACACTTTTATTTACCACATGAGTTGG